>MJUU01004129.1:40254-52847 GCA_002080025.1 Modiolus philippinarum
AAAAATTACAAAATGGGTAGGGGCGGGAAATTTAGGCTTTGGTTCTCTAAGCTTTTATGTTCATGCTAGATTTAAGTTTTTGCATCCAAAATCGTTCTTTTGCCTGTCTTTGGGTCTCGTTCCAAGATCTATTTTGGTCAATGGCCACAACCTGCATGTCAGTCCAGCTATGTCCAGTGGTGTTAAAATGGATCGCTGTAGCCTGTGATTGTTCTTTTTTCTGTATGTGATTGCGATGTAAATTGATGCGAAGATTGAGGGAGTTCTTTGTTTCACCAATATACTGCTGTTGACATACGGAGCTTATTGATATCATATATATTACATTTTCAGATTTACAGGATAGATTTCCGAAAATTTTGTAAGTTTCCCCAGTTGCTGAGCTTTCGAAAGTTGATGTTGTGGCACTGTATTTGCAAAGAATGCAACGTTTATCTAGACAGGTCTTAAATTGTCCTATTTCTAGTGATTTAAGTTTTTTCTCTTACGAGCATGTCCTTCAAGTTCTTGGGTCGTCGGAATGAAACAAGTGGGGGTTCAGGAAAAAGGGATTTCATTTTAGGTGATACATGAAGAGCTTTCATGCAGTCCCGCGTAATGGCCGACAGATCTGGGAGTCGTGGATGGAAAGTTGTAACGAAGGGGATGCGTGAGTTTTTATTCTTTTTATCTCTGTATTGCAATAACTGTTTTCTTTCTAAAATAGCAACACTATCAATTGTTTTTTGCACTTTGTGTGCTTTGTAACCTCTGTTGACTAATTGCTCTTTAAGCTCTCTGCTCCTCTTGTTAAATGTTTGGTCATCCGAGCAGATCCGACGTAGGCGGGTGGAGAGACTATACGGGATCGCATTGACAACAAAGAGCAGAGAGCTTAAAGAGCAATTAGTCAACAGAGGTTACAAAGCACACAAAGTGCAAAAACAATTGATAGTGTTGCTATTGCATCCCGACGTACTGGATCCGGAAGGATACACACTTTGTGAGAAAAAATAAAATAAAACAAACAATAGACGAAAGTGAACAGTACACAATTAATTCAGTTGATATTTCGACAACTATCCGTGTCTTTATCAAAACACAATAAAAACAAAAATAAAATCAAACAAAAACTATGTACAAAAACTATTCAGAACTACATTCTGGACGCTGGTTAACACATATGTAATACGAGATGAATGCCCGGAGGGAAAATGGGAAAAAAATTTCGTCAGTAACTGTACATCGGTAAAAATATTAAACAAAATCAATAATTGAAGTAAATGGATGTTTCGTTAAGAATTATATCTGTAATTTAAAATGGTGTTTTTAAAAATATAACAAATTTCAGTGTGTAAAAGAATTTAAATCGTCCCTAAAGAAATCAAGTCTGAATATTCAAGCTGGATTTGATCTTTTGCATCCAGAAACGTTCTTTTGCTTGTCGCTTTGTCTCATTCCAAGATTTATTTTGGTCAATGGCGACAACTTGCATGTCTGTCCAGCTATTGCAAGTTGCAACATGCAAGTTGTCGCCATTGACCAAAATATATCTTGGAATGAGACAAAGCGACAAGCAAAAGAACGTTTCTGGATGCAAAAGATCAAATCCAGCTTGAATATTCAGACTTGATTTCTTTAGGGATGATTTAAATTCTTTAACACATTGAAATTTGTTATATTTTTAAAAACACCATTTTAAATTACAGATATAATTCTTAACGAAACATCCATTTACTTCAATTATTGATTTTGTTTAATATTTTTACCGATGTACAGTTACTGACAAAATTTTTTCCCATTTTCCCTCCGGGCATTCATCTCGTATTACATATGTGTTAACCANTATATATATATATCACAGCGGCTATGTTTGGTGTTCGAGAAACCACAGAATATGTTAAACAACCCCATTGCTAGTGCTTTGTTGTCAAACTTTTTCCAGTTGTTGTCAAACTTTTTCCAGTTGACTTGTCTAGCTCTTTATAACTTGCTTCGTTCAATTTCAAATGCCTTCAGGGTATTAACACGGGCTCCTGAGATCCCGTGGGAGTCCGGTGTCCATGTGCGTGAAGCCAGGAGTCCGGTGAGTGGAGCCCAAAGCCCTAGTATTGAAGCCATTGGCCTTAGTGTTTGAGGTGTTTTTGGGGCGTTTGGGTGTGTTTGGTGAAATAAATCGGCTGTTTGCTGTTTTTTTACCATGCACTTGGTGTTTTCTGTTCCGTCAGGTTTTCACTTTGTGTTAACTGTTAAAAGGGAAATAAAAGGCACAGTTTGCTGTTAATCATATAAATTGTGTTACTTGTCTAGTTAACTGTCGTTATGGATTTAAATTTCCTGTTAACTCTTTTGGAAAAAAAGCCTGCTAATGAAACACTTCTTGACCCCTGGCCTCTCACTAGTAACTAGAGCGGTCTTAAACTTGGCACTAGAAAAGCTCGTAAGACTCCTAAAAGATTCCGGTATTGCATCTAAATTATTTTTTCAATATCTTTTAAAAAAAACTTGATTTGAAAAAAGTAATTGAGTTATTTTGGGCTTTAATTGAGTTATTTTGGGCTTATATGGTGTACTTTCGTGCACTTTTTAAGTAGATTTGTGTGTCTTTTCTGTTTATGTATTCTGGTATATGCATGAAATCATTATGCTAAACTCCTCACAGGAAGGGATCTTGGTGGAAGCTGTATACTGAGGGTACATAATTTTATTTGTCAGTTGGTAATGGGTCTGGAGCTGGCATGTCAGTTAACTGCTAGTAGTTTCTTGTGATTTCATGTTTATGTCCCGTGTATTTAGTTCTTTCAGTTTCATTTTTCACAAGTGACTCAGACCTGTTGCCAACTGAATTTTACTGTTGTTACTATTGTTTTTGATTTATCATATTGGCTATAGGGGAAGATTTGGGCCCAATAAAACTAGTTTAACCCCGCCGCAGCAGGTTAGCGCCTGTCCTAAGTCAGGAAATTTATTAAGCCTTTGTGTGTCTTGTATGTTTTCTAGTTAGTTTACTGTATGTCTATAGGAGTCTAGGATGATGTTTATTTCCCTGAACTTGATTACTCTTTATTTAGGGCCGACTCCGACCTGTCGTTGGGTGTGGGGTTTCCTCACCGTTCAATGAAGATCTTATGGTGGGCTTTGAGTTGTTACTACTCCCCTTTGGGTCGTTGTTTCTTTGACACATTCCCCGTTTCCCTTCCTTTTTCTATTTACAAAGAGCTCTTATAAAAGAAACTTGCCAATTCGCTCAACGAAAATTTCATTTCGATATCTTTATTTACATTTGAGTTATGCATTTTTTAGTGTCCAGAGGCGTGCCAATTTTATTGATGTCTCTGCCATTTTTCTTCAAAAAACCTGTTATGCACAAATTGATTTGAAAATATTTATCGATATTAAACATGACAAGTAGTTATTAAGATCAGATACATTTATTCCAATCAAGGTCCCTCAAGGGGCAATTACAAATATAACATTCATAATTCAGACACTGCAATACAACAAAATTAATGTAACAACAAGTTAATATTATGAACATATTGCCCTTGGATGAAGATGTTAGGGAAGATTAACACACGAGGTAAAAAATTATCACCCGACACGAAGTGGAGGGTGATAATTTTTTCACCGAGTGTGTTAATCGCCCTAACATCTTCATCCAAGGGCAATATGATTTTTATTATACTGAATGCCGAGTTGAAAAAGCGTTAAAAAGAATAACTAGAACAAGAACATTGAAAAGAAATAACATTACATGTCAGATGGTTTGTTTTTATACTCTTTCTCAAGTGGGAATAATAATCGGTAAACTTCGGTCGGAGCGGGTGTTAATTTTCAAGATCGGCAAACTTCGGACTGAGCGGGTGTTAATTTTTAAAGATCGGCAAACTTCGGGCTGAGCGGATGTTAATTTTTAAAGATCGGCAAACTTCGGGCTGAGCGGGTGTTAATTTTAGACATTAACACCCGTTGCTATGGATGGGCGGGGCTAACTAAGGATTAGTCAAAATTAACAAAGGCAGCTTGTCCAATGAAATTAATGGATGATAAAAGAAATTTGCATAAAGTATAATAAATATATTTATATATATGTATGCCTGTAACCCAGACGAGGGAGGTGGCATAAACACATTATCAGATTTAAAAAAAAATTAATTTTTTTTTTGGTAATATTTGTAAGTACATACGCACGCATCATAAATAACAATAATATCAATATCAACAAGTTGTAAATCTACAAAAGACACCAAGGGACGGTGCTCAAGGATATGTGTGTTGCTTCATAAGAGTAACCACACTCCTCCTCGTGTCTGATGTAGAAAAACCACTAGTTGAAAAAAAAATAATAAAATAAAATAAATAAATAAGTAAATAAGTAAATTAAATAAAATAAACGCTGTGTCGTAAATCTACAATAGACACCAATTAAGGGACGATGCTCTAGGATATGTAATATCTACATTCCTCCTCGTGTCTAATGTAGAAGTACAACCACAAAAAGTGTATACAAAGTGAAATTAGTTGCCGGTCTACAAGAGACACCAAGGGTCGGAGCTCAAGGATGTGCGGCATGCTGCTTCGGCCGCATACTCGCAATCCTCCTCGTGTCTAATGAAGACAAGCAACACACTTGTTTAGTTATAATATAAGCAACAAATACGGCACGTATGTAGATAAAATTGTTATTGGCCTAGGACATTTATCGATATTAAACATGACAAATAGTTATTGGCCTAGGACATTTATCGATATTAGGGAACGATCATTATTTATCAGGTGGGGGGGCTGGAAAATTTTTCACAAATTTCTTGGTTGGGATTTTGACACCCTGCCCCCCCCCCCCCCCCCCCGTCCAGCATAAGAAAAAAATTTGACCCCCAACAATTGTCTATAAAAAAATTTGACCCTCCATTCAGTTTTCAATTTCTATAATTGCCAACTTACTTGCAGTCTGGTTCTCTTAGACATGTATTTTTTGGTGACAGAAATTCAATTTAAAAAAAACTTTTAAAAAAAAATTATAATTGCGTTTTGAAAAATAAAGAAAAATTTTGTTAAATTCAAGGAGCCCCATCCCTGCTCACAAGGGTGTCCAATTTCCCCACGGATGTCTATTATTTAGTTCTTGTTGACTGTGCATCCTTTTCTGACAGACAATTAGTATATTGGGCAAAAAAGGTTAAGGATCATATTCATTTAAATTCTTTTATCTCTATTTTCGTCTTGAAGCATGGGCATAACCACTGTTCTGATCAATATGACATTTTGCAAAGTGTAGGCTTCATTGCATCGGTTCCTGACAGAAATTTGATTTGTTTTTAAAGCAGATAAATTCTTGAGGTACTAAAAAATGCAAATTTTAGAAATTTGTGTTTTCCGAGGTGGCATGAACAGATGGAAGGTTGCCCCATAGAATTTTTTCGGTTGTCTAGCCTGATAATCTCGAAAACATAACGAGGATCCACGACTGATTGGCTCTTGTATGATTAGATCAAATTAAACTGCGTTGTCAACTTTTAAGTAAATTATGTTCCATACCTGCCACCAAATTAAACAATATCTTTGATGAATGCGAAACTATTTCGTACCTTAGTCCTAAATACGAAACTACAAAGATAATAATTGCGTTCTGCTATTTTAAGATTTTTCCTAAAATCGATCGTCCTGACCAACATCAAAAACATTTCCTAAAGATAAAATACATCGACAAAGGAATAGATTTTATAAATATTGTTGGCATTCTAAATGATCATTCGGTTCAAGAAAAAATTCCTGGCTATTTCGAAAATACAGAACTTCCCATCATTTGTTACGTATACAAGAAACCCAGCCGGCAGTACGTCTTCAATTACAGTAAAGTTTGTAAAAATATAAACATTGACAATTCTGTGTCTGATACATGAAATTGCAACAATTCAAAATACGCTTATGCTCCTAGCTCCCATGTCATCACAGGAGATCTCAACATCTTGCAGGACAAAGAGCTTATTAATTTCTTAAAGAAAGGTCCAAAATATAGGCCACCTTCTAAAATTAATTGGAAAGATTGTCGTAATACCATCAACGACTCACTTAAGACTTATTGTAAAAATTGGGTTAAACGTGAACACGTTGACAAAAAATCTTTGGATTCTTTCTTTAATGCTATTATGAAAATTGTTGAGTATACGAATTAAACAGTTTGAACAACATTTCCGCCATGACAACAAAAATAAACCAACCGTTTCTCGCATCCAAATGAAACTTAAAGAATTTGGAAAGGAATTTGTTTTTGTCCCAGCTGATAAGGCTGCTAATAACATCATCATAGTTTGTCGTAAACATTATATAGAAGAACTCCAAAAAGAAATTACCAGTTCACATACTTTTCAATTAACCCAATTAACGGAAAGTGAAATTACAAACATACATTTTCTAACAGCCACATCTTTACAGGCTAAACCTGATAGTAAAACAGTTCCAACTATGTACTGGGTTCCTAAACTCCACAAAACGCCATATAAATCTAGATTCATTCTGTTCTACAACTAAAGTTTCTATTATACTCACTAATACTTTGACTGCTATTAAAAACCTGGTTATAAATTTCTGTAACAAAGTATATGAAAACAGTGCATGTGTCAACCATTTTTGGAGTGTAAAAAATTCATTGGAAGTTCTCGATAAATTTAATGTTTATAATGCCCCTTTTGAATCCCTTGAAAGTTTTGATTTCTCTACCCTCTATACTACCTTACCACATAATCTTATAAAGGAAAAATTCAGACGTCTTATTCAATGGGCATTCAAAAAATCCGATTGTGAATATATATGTTCTAATTCCTTTAAAACACATTTTAGTAATACAAAACAGAAGAATTCAACTAATTGGACTTGTTTTGATATGATTTCAGCACTTGAATTTTTACTTAACAATATATTCATTCGTTTCGGTAACTGTATTTATCGCCAGGTCATAGGAATTCCTATGGGTACCAATTGTGCACCACTTATAGCGGACCTCTTTTTGTACTGCTACGAATCTCAGTTTATGACCACCATCAGCAAAGACCCATCTAAACAGCATTTAATTGAAAAGTTTAACGACACTTTCCGATATTTGGATGATATTTTAACTTTAAATAATGACGACTTCAATACGTATTATAAGGACATCTACCCTAAAGAACTTACTTTGAATAAAGCCAATTCTGATAATCATCATTGTCTGTTCTTTGACATCAATTCTGATATAATGAATGGTAAATTAAATACTAAAATTTATGATAAAAGGGACGATTTTTTTCCCATAGTTAATTATCCATTTCTGGATGGCGATGTTCCATTAGCGCCATCATATGGTGTTTACATAACTCAACTTGTTCGATTTGCTCGAGTATGTAATAACGTTTGCGATTTTAATGAACGGAATCTTTTCATAACTGAAAAACTATTTCATCAGGGTTTTCGTTATCACAAACTAGTTAAAACCTTTACTAAATTTTATCATCGATATAAAGACTTAGTTCATAAATACAATGCAATCTGTAAACATCTAATCAAGGCTGGTATTTCACATCCCTTATTTTACGGTAATGTTATACATAAGAGTAAAAAATACTTAAACTCGCCCAACAAACTTATAAAACCTTTAAATCGTCTAATTCATAAGGGTTATAATTACGGTATTGTCGATGGCCTTCTTTGGTATCAACATTGATTTTTTGATAGGGTCTTTGCATTTTGACTAAACACATTCTAAATTTCTAAAATCTGTATTGCATGGACACGGGTTATGTATTCCGGTATATGCATGAAATCATTATCCTAAACTCCTCACAGGAAGGTATCTTGGTGGAAGCTGTATACTGGGGATACATAACTTACTTTGTCAGTTGGTAATGGGTCTGGAGCTGGCATGTCAGTTAACTGCTAGTAGTCTCTTGTAATTTCATGTTTATGTCCGTATATTTAGTTCTTTCAGTTCCATTTTTCACAATTGACTCAGTCCTGTTGCCAACTGAATTTTACTGTTGTTACGATTTATCACATTGGCTGTAGGGGGAAGGTTTGGGCCCAATAAAACTAGTTTAACCCCACCGCAGCAGGTTTGCGCCTGTCCTAAGTCAGGAAATTTATTAAGCCTTTGTGTGTCTTGTCTTTTTTTTCTAGTTAGTTTACTTTATGTCTATAGGAGTGTTTATTTCGCTGAACTTGATTACTCTTTATTCAGGGGCCGACTCCGACCTACCGTTGTTACCGTTCAATGAAGATCTTATGGTGGCTTTGAGTTGTTATTACTCCCCTTTGGGTCGTTGTCTCTTTGACACATTCCCCGTTTCCCTTCTTTTTCTATTTAATACATTTGTACTGGAAATGAAATACCTTGATCCTTAACTTTTTTGTTGAGTATATTTCATTATTCTAGAATTATTTGTCTTTATAGTGAATTTAAGGAAATAATCTTTGATTATTATTATTAATTATTAATCAAGACGTTGGAAAGTTTTTCAGAGCTGTCAAAAGATAAAATATTAAAATTTAAGGTATTGGAAAAAAATCACGTTCCTTAGTCCATATGAGACTTTTTACTGCACTAATGATGCTAAAAAAACCCCAAAGAGTACCTTTCTGAATTTACAACCCCCCAATAAAACCACTTTCAAAATTTTGACCCCCCCTAAAATTATCCAGCCCCTCCAGCTGATAGTTATTGGCCTTGGACTTCACCTTCTTTTACCCCATTAAATTTGAAGGCCCTACTAGGGTTTGTCTGCTACTTCGTCAGGAGTTTGATAACAATAAAGACAAAAAGGCTACGCTCAGGGATGTTTAAAATCCGAGATTAAATGCATATGTTCCATTAATCATGTTAAATGGTTATTTCCCTCTCCCTGCTGTACTACGAGCATCCCTAAAATTGCCTCAGCATGAATAACACGGGGATGCTATTTACCAACAATGCGCATTAATATAAGTTTGCTAACTTTTCAGTTACGAGTCTTTCATTCATTTTCTCCCTTGTCTATAATTTCTGTGAATATATGTGTTTCAAAGTAAGGACTTTTCGAATTTTAGTCGCAGATGAAATCAATAATTTGATATATATCGAACTATATTTTGTGTAAATTTTACAACTTTCGTAAACATTCAGAACAACAGGTGCGTGCTTTAGAGCGCATGCGTAATTTTTAATTGAATCGCCATCTTGGAATTTGAATGATTCAGTTGTTATGTGAAAAGGTTTCAAAGCACCTAGAAGTTGATATTTGCTTAAAAATTTCGAAAGCCACCTTTGGTTCGAGGGGCAGTAACTTTCGGTAAGTAGGACTGGCAATGAAAATGGCAAGTGCATTCGTATACAGCAATATTCTCACCCAACAATGATGTCTTTGTTATTTTGTCAGTGTTCCTCCCAGTTCTACTTCAACTTGTTCACCTTTTGCTTGGCAGACCATTCTTATTGAAAAAGTGTTCAACTTCCTAAAGTTATCAGAGAACGTTGACAGAAATTGCAAAGGTCCATTTACCCACTGCTGAAAAAGCCACCTCTAACAGGAGAACCACCTGCAAAACTTGACTCCTCTTCCGAAGTCGAAATTCCTCAGTGCAGTAATTCAACAGGATTATGATGTACAAATTAAAAAAATGAGATGAAGCTATATGAAATAGGACATTTTGTTTTCGATATGCCCTATTATATGTTAAGTAAGCCCGTTAGGGCTAGTCCTACAATATAGAACCTGGGACTAATATACTGTACAACTCACATGGAAAACGCAAAATCCTTGTTGTCATCACGGACAAATTTTGCCAAACGTGGAATTCCACCGCGATCTTGAACGTGGACAAAATATTTACCTGTGTGGACCCCTCGTGACATCGTGTTGAACGTGGAATCATCGCGGGTCAGCATCTAGAAATCATTGTGTTGTGAAAAATATAATTGAAAATATTGAGCTTAATGTCAAAAAATGACCATTTTCCCCAAAATTATCATAATCAGAAAGTTTGACAGGTTGAAGTTATATAAATATATGTTTTCTTTGACAACGAATGTTCCCATGCAGATCGTCAAGTTATTTTAGAATTACGCCCGGGGAATTACGATATTTGCAAGCCTAAATTTTATGTTTGTCTCGTTGGCATTGCCGTGAAAATAAGCATGAATATTCTGTCAAACCACTGTTCTTTCAAATATTTTCAAGCGGAAATTTGCGTAGATGGAAATTAAAATAAAATATTCACTGTCAACAAAAAGAATCCCTCGGCGTCATCTAGTTGCGTAATTGTCACTTGTCAGGTCTCAGATTTATAACTTTTATCAAAATATTCTTTCAAAAATTGTTGTCTATGAAATCTTTATCATAAATAGCTTAAAATTTAAAGTAAACCCTGGATATAGCACATAAAGCAGGAGTGCTTTCGGAAGCCGTTAGATTTTATATATAGTAGATAGGCACTAGGTAATTTTCTAAAAATAGAACAAAAACTGGCCAATGAAAAAAATCAATATCTCAGGTAATATGAATACAACGAATGCAACGAAATCAAACATGTTAGGCCAAGGATGTAAATATTCCTCGATTTGTATGTTTGCAATGAAATCAAACATGTACATCTAATATTTCCTCGGTGTGGCTGCGATGGTTCCACGAGGATTCTGTTTTCAAAAATTTGTCCACGTTGGGTCACGTCATTTAAGGTGGAAGTCCGCGATCGTCCACCCTGCTACACGGACTTGGCTAATAAGTCCACGTCGCGAAAATCCACCCAAAAACAAAGACTTTGCGTTCATCCGTGTGAGCTGTACAGTAAGTCATAAGAGGGATTTGAAACTATTTGACAAACCAGTTTGATCGAATAAAAAGCGGTGTCCTGGCTATGATTTGCTGTCATAACTTTTGATTTACTCATCATAAAATTATTCTGATAAATTTGCCGCAAAGCTGATTTATTGCATATTTACAAAATTAAATTTTCTTTTAACAATAATGAAATCCTAATTAAAAATGGGTAATAAATGCACCATGGGTTGTTTTCTTGTGTAAAGAGGTCGTACAATTACCGAGAAACTGTCCAACAAACAAATGACAGTTATCGATGATTTATGAGCGTCAGAACAATGAAAAAGAAAATTGGCTAACTTTAACTTGCTAGTTTCTATGTCAAATTCCATCCTACTATTACGAAATTTTAGCAGGATAAAGCTCTTTGTATTGGTTATATAGACATATATAATTTATGTAGCAGAATTTTTTAACAGTGCTGACAATCTACTCCGTTAGGCACTAGTCTGATGCCCGAGACTAGTTAATTTGAATTCGGACTAGTAAATTTTTTCAATCATTAGTCCGACTGGACTAGCAAGAATTTTTTGTTGCAGAAATTTTAAATTGCACTAGACAACATGCTGAATCTACGTTGTCTTTCATTGCCGTAAAATTTTTCTTTTTTTTCATACTAGTAAAATGGGATTCGGACTAGCCCGAAAGACTAGTAATGAAAAAAGTTTATGGCGCAGACTGTGCTGATAAATTTTGACTGATGTGATCACGCCCATGCGATTTTTAGAAGTAAATTTTGGAGTTTTCCCTGTGTATTTTATAACTACTAAATTTAAAGAAAAATATACCATGATTCACATCGAAGTTTCATCTTTTCAATCATATAAATTTTGTAGCATTAAATATTTTGGGGAAAATAGAAATGTACTGAAAAAAACGTCATTAAGTGTACAATTTCACGTTATATTTCTAAAAAATCCAAAATTATCCAAGTTTAAGTGCAAAGTTTGTGTACTTTGGAATAAATTTATTTTACCAAAAAATATACCATGATTTTCAGCAATCTTTTTTTTTTCTATTAAATGGTGTACTTTGTATTAATATCGGTGGAAAAACGTAACTGTAAAGTGCACTAAAAGTTTCCCATGTTTCAACAGAGAAATGCTAAAAAATACGACGATTTACAGGTAGTAAATCTGCCAAGACACAGAAATTGTAAGAAATGTGAATGTTTCAAATCCCTGTTATATTAGTCCAAGATAGAACCTTGCACTATATCTTTTTCATTTATACCGACTTTTAAGACCAACATTAAAAATATTTTGTTTCCCCTCCCCGACTGGGTTGTCCAGGTTATGGGTAGGTAGGTAGGAAAATTATTTTATTTTTTCTTCAAATACAAAAAATTCTATTTAAAATTTCATATATATTTAAATAATGCCTGTTTTACATAACAAACCCTTGTTGACTGTAGACAGAAAAGAAAAAAAAATGAACCGCAATGGTCGATAAAATTTTTTGGGTAGCAGCAATTTTAGCGGGTCGGTCGTGGGAGGGGAAACAAACATTTTTTTATACCCCCGCTTTGTAAAAGCGGAGGGTATATAGTGATGGTGGTGTCCGTCCGTCATTCCGTCCGTCCGTCCGTAACACTTTTACTGTCAAAGTTTTCTCGGCTTCTACAGGTTGGAATGATTTGATATTTAGCATTAGGCTTCCAAATGATGAGTTGTACATTGTCAGATATTTTCATGTTTGTGGCGCTACTACTTCCTGTTTGCCGATACATTAATACTTAGTTTCATATACCACTACTAATGAAAATTTTTCGTCAAAGTTTTCTCTTCT
>MJUU01004129.1:61477-86019 GCA_002080025.1 Modiolus philippinarum
GTCTGCCATATGGCTTTTGACCTTGACCTCAATTTCATGGTCTAGTGAACAAAGTTGAGTGTTTCTGATTATAATCGTTTCTTAATTACTGTAAGTGGAATGGTAATAATATTTGGCTTGTAGGTTGCTCTTTAGTAGTTTTAGCGACAAGCAGGGACGGGCGAGACATCTATTAGGGTCCACTCTTGTGTTGTTTTATAATTAATTATTACGTTCATTATTAAAAATTAAATGAAGTTAAAAGCAAGATGGGTTTATATCATCTATTTCTTTTATTCCCATGCGATAATGTCGTGAAAATGTTGTTCCAAGTAATATTTTCCCATTTTTGGAAAAAGGGGGGGGTCAAATTTTGACAGTCCTAGGTTCAAGAAATCTGCCACGTACCTGTTCGTCTTATTTGATTTATCCCCAAAATGCAAACCCGTGCAAAAGATAATCAATAAAATCATCAATCGTGTCCTGATTATCCATAATTATAAATTTTCAACGATTTCTTTGTCAATCGGGAGCGCACGTGTTTCTCGATTTTTCCCAGATCCAAGAACCCACGAACTGCACGATTTATTCATTATTTTCCGTGTCATCCTCGTCAAAACTCAAATATTTATGCCCAGAATCACCGTTTGTAACCTATTCCCCTAAAAAATCACGATTTTTAGCCTCAAATAGCTCCCATCACACGTCAGCATCAACAACTCCATCTTCGACTTTGTACACATACAATGTGTAATTTCCACATACATTTATTTCCGAATGGAGTATCGTAGAGAGCCAATGAAAACAGTTCTGTATAGGAAATTCCTTCCTCTGACACGTTGTTTACGTGTTACAAAAATAACCACACAATTTCATTGGTCAAAAGCGAAAATCCCGACCTAATATAGAAAGTCTATATATTGACGACCGGCAGTGAAAGAAATACCGGAAGTAATCAATAAATCGACGACCGGCAGTAAACAAAACTTATCTGGGTCGTCGATATAGTGAGGTCCTGCAGTACTAGGGTTAAAGTATTTCCTGAAGAAAGAAGTTGATTTAAAATTTTTACACTTGAAAACATAATTTTACAATGTAGAGGAAGATGTCCAAGTTCTGATCGACAGACAGCATTAGTCGTCCTACAATGAACCCGTAGAATTTCTTAATGAATTTCATGTGAAATTTTCCCACAATAGAACTATCAGAGGAGTCAAAGTCTACCCCCCGTATCTAGGAAACACAATCGTAACTACTCGGCCATTTTCTGTTATTTTTTTTGTGTAGCGGAAATGGCCGTGTAGCTACAATTGATTGATTGATTGAATATTGTTTAACATCTACTCAGCAATATTTCAGCTATATCAAGACGAGAACAAGTTTGATAATAAATAATCACTTTGGGGTATGGAAAGGGCCATGGGACGGGAAATTCTGACTGCCACTGGAAAAGTAGGGTGAAATCGAAAAGGGCGGGGAATTTAGCCTTATAGCCTATCACCTACGGACCACTCAAAAAGAGATTGCTACAAGGGTTCTTTACGTGCAGGAAGCGTGGCATTTCTTCCAACAAATGGACCTGAGTTTACATCCCATCCGAAAGATTGATTGTGTATTCATTAATTCCGCACAACCACGGAATGGGTCCTATTTCTATATCCCGGGGTTCTCTCGGGGTCCTCTGTTAGGAAGACTCGTACTCCAAGCTCAGAGGATGCTGCGGGCCTATTAGTAAGCCGGGACTGCGCACGGCGGAGCTACGATTGAAAGGAAACGGTTAAAAAAATTTTTTTAAGTGGAGCAAAACGACCCGGGGCGAACGGGAATCGGGGCGAAAGGGGATAGGAGCGAAACAACCCAGGGTGCGAACAGGATTCGGCACGAAATGACCCGGATTCTTCCCACATCAACCTTATTGGTATGTATGATGCATTTTTTGAAGACATCAAAAATGCATGCTTCAGATGCTGACTGACATACATTTTATGCATGAATGAATCCGTTAAAAAGAGAGATTATAGTCCATTCCTGTTTACTGACATGTTTAAATATGACAATTGCTGTGCAACAAGGTGAGCTTGGCAGGCTGTGGCTGCTTTCTATGTTTATGTTCCCTAGTTTGTGTCCAGCTAATTACTGTGTCAACCACCTTTTGTCCATCCAAATTCACTTTAAATTACACTTGAATTACACAATTTAAGTTCAAATATCAGTGGTCAGCATGTTGCACTCGGTTTAGCCCTTTATTACATGTGAAATAAAAATAACTATTGTCCTTCAGTGAAAACGGCCAAGTTGGAAGGACCAAATAGTTCTAAGATATAACGGGATATGAATCGTATTGCAAGTAGAATATCAAAATACATATCGTTTAAGTGTTTCATTGCACCCCTACTTCCTTACTTATCAAAACATTCTTTTAATTACTGAATTCGAATTCTTATGCAAGACAGATGCTAAAAAAACAACAGAAAGTGGCATGGATTTCAAGCCTCCTATCTAGGTTTAATGGTTTACTTGTTTTTTTCCTGGTGTTCAAATTTTCAAGAGTTGACAGGTACATATAGAAATAGAAATAGAAAATCTTTATTCATAAGGGGCATGAGCATGAAAACATATAGACACAACACAGTTTTTATTACATTAATATGAGATTTAACAAGCACATACTGATATATATGATCACCATCTGTATGGTCAAGGTAAGACTCAAGAGTTGCTTAAGGTGTCTGCAGGGTATTAGTTTCCTATTATAGAATTTCATGAAATTTTCTGTGTACAAACATAATTGTATTCTTGTTTAAAATATCAAATAAAATTTGGGGGTCACCGTGCATTTAAGCTTAGAATTTCAGGATTTTACATAAAAATGTTATGGAAAATGATTATATCAGAGGATAGCTTGAAAACTCTATTATAGATTTTGTTCATACTTTGCATGTGTTTTGAAATCATTATATAGTTTACATATACAAAATAAAAATTAGGGGTCACCGTTGAAATAAAAGATAGAAATTTCTATAGTGATATCTATGTTAAATTCTTTTATCAAATTATCTCCCTTGCATAATTTCTGTGTTCTGTAAATCCAGCAACAGATTTAAAGCTCCTGTGTTTTAGTTCACGTTTTTGAAATGGAAATGTTGTAAAAGTGATAATGAATAAAAATTTTAAATATTTTGGAACTTTCTTTACATTTCTAATATTTATTTTGTTGAATTCCTTAATGAATAAAACCTAAATGAACAGGTATTAAACAAAAATGGCGGAATAATACCACTGAGACACCTTAACAAGAATTTGAGATACAGAATTTCTGTGTTGGGTGAAAACCAACACATGTTCCCAAATTTAATTATCACAGGACATAAGAAATATGTAGTAGTTATGCCCCTTGATTAGTTTATCAAGGAGTTAAAAAAAATGGGGGGGGGGGGGGGGGNGGGGGGGTGTTAAATACAATCATTTAAACTACTGCTGGTATTTTTGCCTCAGATGTTGAAGATACTAGTACTTTGTTGGACAAAGTATTCATATTAGGACAAAACAGGGATGATACACTATTCAATTTTGAATTCTATATATAATTTCAAAATTTTTTCCCTGTACTGAGCCTCTGTTTTGAAATGAAAGACAGGTGAGATTTTGAGTTGAAGTTTGACACATGGCAGGTTGATTTATATGTAAATATGGTCGACTGAGTTCACCTTGTGTCTAGATCGCAGGAGTGTTTTATCATTGCAAGTTTACAAATACTTAGTCATTAGTTAAATGTGGGTGAAAGCATTCATGTGACAAACTTCGATTTGAAAAATTTTGACACTTTTATGATGGGAATTAAAAGTTGATTAATATAAACTCAGGAGATTATTTAATACATGTCTGTGCTATTTTGGAAAACGTGTTAATTTTGGATATTCATCATGTAACGGACAATTTGGGTGAGTACATTCCAAGAGATGCATGCATTTATTGAAATTATCCAACCGATAGTTTACTTTTGTTGCTGTAATTTGCTTCCTCAAATTTGAACAAGTTTCTGAAAAAAATAAAAGAACATGTTTAACTGCCATTAGACAACCAACACCAGACAAATTGAAAGGTCTTAGAAGACTTGCAGGACATTTGGTCAGGCAAATAAGAAAGTTGCAAGACGAAAGATAAACTCACAGGACATAGGTATTTAGTGCTACTGTTGAAGTTCTGTGACCGGTTGCTATGAGGGAAATGTCAAAATCTAAAACAACCAAGTCGGAAATTATACCGTGGACAAAATGTCCTGCTTTGAAAAGTGTATACAATGTGTTAGCATTGTACACATATGACCCCCCCTCCCCCACATTTTCCTTTTTTCATATCATTGGAAAGTCCTACACTTCTTCAGGCTTCAGACGAGCTTTGCATTTTGTACACAATGTTTATTTAGAGTCGAGGAAAGGAAATCAATGTTCAATTGCAGATGTTAGTCAAACTTCAAATGATGTAATTGAATGTAGTTATCTGGGACATGTGATTCCAATTCTATCATTAGATGTCAATTGTTAATGAGGTTATAATTAAATGTGCCTGAAGGTAATTAATATGTTCTGACATTTTCATTGATTAATTAAACATTTAGGATTTACTTGTAGTAAAGGAAAGCAAGAATCGGCAATTTTCCCTTCTGCACAATACATATAAAAGTAGCAGGATTGTTAACAATTATGAAATGTCAACCAGTATACAATTTTGGCACAAATAATAATTGGTAAAGTCCAGACTGTATACAGTTGTTTCATAATAATATAAGTGAATCATAACTCTTCAAGTTGGATGTTAAAAAAACTAATCCACTCAGGTTACAGTGGCATAAAAATGTCACATTGATTATTCAGGCAAAAGTTGAAAGAGTGCAAAGAAGTATTTACTTTTCAATCAATATTATGTTTGGTTGACTCATGTACATGTAGTGGAATTATGTAACTATCATACATGTATGTAACTGTCTGACTGCATTATGGGATGTTGATAATGTTCGAAATTGTCGGAGATATTGTTTTTCCTAGTTAATAAATAATAAGTAGCATTCATTTGGGGGGAATTTAAAAAATACTATTAAAACATGTCTTATTTACAAAATACAATGAGAAATCAGTTTTAAATTGGCATTAATTGAACAGTGTATTGGAAATCTCCCTTGGTGAATCACTCAACCACAAAAATTGCAGTTTGTAGTAAGGCAGTAAAGAGATCTCCTGTGTGACACTAATTGATAAAGGAGGCCCACAATAAGGGGCAGACTCTATTAATGGTGTCACCCAAGTGTCAGTTGATTTAATCTGAACTGTATTTGGAACAGATCCATGTTTATTGTTGAGATTTAAATTTTTTAAGGTGAATGGAGAATATTTCAACATTGTACGAACATTCTTCAAAATGATTGAAAAACTGACTGAATTTTTGAAAAAATGATAATTTGTTTTGACTTTATACATGAATGTCATGATGTCCTTTTGTTCCATACTTGTGTAACCAGTTGCGAAGTCGTTAGTGTCTGTTTTTGTTTTCTGAATATCACAATGAATCATTTTTAAATACCAAGGTAGACTTTCTTTGTTACCTTGAATTATTTAAACCATTTATTGAAAAAATTTTGACATCTGCTTCTAACAAGAATTTCAATTTAAAGGGGACCTTGATAGAGGAAATTTTGTAAAACAAATAAGACTTAAAAAATACATGAACTAATTTCAAGACCACAAAATTATCATCTAGTCATAATTCTATGCAACCCTTCCCCCTTTTTCCGAAATTGAACATTGCTGCTCAAGCCTTTCATATTAAGGCTCAAATAATATTAACTGTTAGGTTATAATCAAAACAAAAAAAATATCCCAGATTCTCAATCCGGCCCGCTCCAATTTTTTTGACCCGCCTCAAAAAAAAATGTAATCTGATTTTTGGCCAATTAGTGTAAATTTCTTTTAAAATGACTCCATTTTCACAAAATTTGATAAAGAATATATAATGAAATTCGCCTGCCCACCCCCAAGTTTGATAATAAATGAATGAGAATCTAGGAATTAATTTATTATGGCCTTACTTGTAACAAGGCAATAAAATTTGACATATGTTCAAGGAGTCAATCTACAAATTGGTTTAAGTTAGTGTTAAAATATTTGATGTCTGACCCATGTAATAAATGATTTGTGTATAATATCCTTAGGCTTACACTTACTTATCCCAGGTGGACAAATGATCCTGTCATAAGTGGGTGTACCTGTTCTATCGGGAGGTCACAACAGATCCCTCATTCAGAAAATGATTTATTAATAGTACACCATAATATTTTGATTGACCAAGAGATGAAATAACAAACTGTTGGTTAAAAAAAGATTGTTTGTTTGCCAAAATCCTAAATACTCCCCCCCCCCCCCCCCCCTGCAAGTTCACTCCTTAAGGTTCTGAATTTAAGGCAGCAGGAGACATAATTATGCAGTCTTTGACGCTAGCCCTATGATCAAGACTAGGTCACTAGCTTGGTGGGCTAGTTACTCTTCTAAAATAGATACAGACATGTATTCAGAGAGAACCTGCAGTTTTACTACTAAATCTACATGCATTTGACAGATTTTAAGTATTATTCCCTACAGGGAATTGATCATTTTTTTCCTTTATTGCAGATTTGAAGTAGAGAACCAGAAATAACATCACCATGAGTACATACCAGATAAACAATAGTGGCGGGTCCAACAGAAATCGTAAGTTGTCCTAGATATATTGTATTAAGGTTTAACACCACTTTCAGCAGTATTTTGACTATGTTATGAGAGTCGGGATGGATGACGGGAAAGGAGAAACCACCTGTCTTGGGGGGTAATTAGGCCAAAAAAATAATTTATGTCTGTTTCCTGCTACCTCACTTTGAAAAATAGGGTCGGTCGGTCGGCATTTTATTTTATTTTACCAGATGTTTTTTTCGCGTTTTGTTGGGAAGATCTGGAAAAATAACGTATCCTTTCCGATCCGGTCCGTTAATTGTTTCAATTTCCTGAAAAGGCTATTTTTTTATTTATGTTTCATTGTTTTTGATCAGTTGGGTCTAATTTTAACGTAATTATGGCAATATTCAACAAAGTGTATAATTGAAGCTTGACTAATATTTTTCACCAAACTGCCAATAAAAATGTCTGTTTCTGCTCTTAACTTTTTCACGAACAGCATAAAATTTTTAGGGTCGGCAACAAAAAAACAGGGTCGGTCGGGAAGCAGGAAACAAGAATATATTTTTTTTGGCCTTATGTAAGCTGACAAACCTTATCAACTATCGTTACTAGTCATTTTACTGTGTACGAAGTGTGACAAACCTAACATTTAGCATCTAGGTCATTGCTCAAAATGCATACAAGATTGGAGGTTTTTAGGCACCAGAATGCGTACAAGATTGGATGTATTTTGGCACCACAGGCCCAAGATTGGTCCCACAAGAGCAGGTATTTATAGACACCACAACCTCAGTATAAAGAAGAAATAGATCGGGTACATGTAACAAGTCCTTGATAATACATATTGGCAGCTGACAAAATTAATGAAGAAAAGATAACAGGAAACACTTACAATGGCCAAACATTACAATCACATTTCACAATCTACTAGGGAACTACACAAGAAAAACAAGAAAAAGACAAAAGAAACATCGACAACAATAGGAACTCAGGATAGCCGGACTTGGTACCGGCACTAGCAACAGCTAGTGGTAGGGTTTAACTGGTTTATGGATACATAAGCCTATCGTCACTAAAGAATGCCTTGCTTTTATACATTTCAA
Source organism: Modiolus philippinarum (assembly GCA_002080025.1). Classification (NCBI taxonomy): domain Eukaryota; kingdom Metazoa; phylum Mollusca; class Bivalvia; order Mytilida; family Modiolidae; genus Modiolus; species Modiolus philippinarum. Next base: position 69,264 of record MJUU01004129.1, read on the forward strand.
AAAGCTACTCAATTTTGGTGCAGTGCTTTTTGTTACCATTGATTTTGGGACTTGATCCAGGTCCCTTTGAATTGGTTAAAAAATCCAATCATTTTTATACGACCGCAAAAAATTTGCGGTCGTATTATGTTATGGCGCAGTCGTCGGCGTCGGCGTCTGTGGCCAGCATAACTTTGTTTCTAGTGGACGGATCATCTTCAGTATGTGGTTTCTTGGCATAATGGCTATCCCGGGTTTTAATTTCGGGTTTATGGCCCCACCCGTTTCATAAAAAGGGGCCAAAAAGGGGTAAAATTGGGTATTTTTGTGTCTGTGGACAGCATAACTTTGGTTCTAGTGGATGGATTGTTTTCAAATCTTAGTATGATGTTTCTTGGAACATTCTTGAGAAACGTTTTTTTCCTTTAGGTTTTTGCCCCACCCATTTCAGAATTAGGGGCCAAAAAAGGGTTAAATAAGGTGTTTTCACATATTTGACTGTAGAATCTTTATTATTTGTTGGATTTTGATGGGGTTTGTTTCAGTGTGCTCCTGGAGAAATTTCCAATCGGAGTATGCCAACGGATTTCACGTAGCATGTACCACTCACGAGATAAATGGGGCCCAACAGGGGCAAATCTAAAAAAAAAATAATTTTTTTATTTTACGTCCGATTTTGATGCAGTTTTTTTCAATGGATTCCTTGCGAAAAATTAATATAGCACTCAGCTATTAGATTTTTGGTAACTTGTTTCCTTTCCCAGCTATGGGGGGCCGAACGAGGCCAAAATTGCGAAATTGCAGATTATGTAGAATTTTTATTTTTCATCGGATTTCAATGAGATTTTTTTCTTTGGATTCCTCTTGATCTAAGCTTTCAGTAGTATGTCAACGGATTTTTTGTAGGTCTTGCCGTTTCTGAGCTACAAGGGGTCAAAGGGGCCAAAAATGCAATTTTTCTAAATATGTCAAATCTTTATTTTTCATCGGATTTCGATGGGATTTTTTTCTTTGGATTCCTCTTGATCTAAGCTTTCAGTAGTATGTCATTTTTTGTGGGTCTCACCGTTTCCGAGCTATAAGGGGTCAAAGGGGCCAAAAATGCAATTTTTCTAAATATGTCGAATCTTTATTTTTCATTGTATTTCGATGGGGATTTTTTTCTTTGGATACCTCTTGATATAAGCTTTCAGTAATATGTCAACGGGATTTTTTGTAGCTCTTACTGTTTCGGAGCTACAATGCAAGGGGTCAAAGGGGCCAAAATTGCAATTTTTCTAAATGTGTCATATCTTTATTTTTCATCAGATTTCGATGGATTTTTTCTTTGAATTTCTATAGATGTAAAGTTTTAGTTGATAGTACATATTTTGCATAGCTCTTACGGTTTTTTATCAGTAAGTAATCAAAAGGGTTTTTTCCCTATTTTGTTTCTAGCTAATAACTGTGTCTAGCTTCTTTTTGTGTCCATCTAATTATTGTATCAAGCTCTTTACTGTGTCCACATTCACTTTAAACTACCTTTGTTGAAATTTCAGTGGTCGACATGCTGCGGTCGTATCATGCTGCGCTCGGCGTAGCCCTTTATTGTTACCATTGATTTTGGGACTTGATCCAGGTCCCTTTGAATTGGTTAAAAAATCCAATCATTTTTTATGAGAGGTTACTTTGCCTCATTCAGTGATTTCTCAAGTGCTCTGATGTAATGATTGATATAAATACTGCATTAATTGGTGTTAAACACAAGGCAATCAATCAATCATGGGTCATTAATATCGAAACAATTATGTTATGTTTAGATTTGGCAGAAGCCTACTTTAATGTTTAACTTCATGAAACAATGTCTCAGAAAATATATAAGACCCAATTTCTGTCCAAGTGCCTGGAGTCAGTGGAGTGGGGCAGCTGAGCGACCTAAATACCACCAAGATGCACTACCTTGATTTTCACAGTAGGTTTTAAACACAAACTGCAGCTTCCTAATCAGAATTTTGTGAAGAGTAAATGTGTTGAAGGAATTATGGAAAATTTGGACCAAGGCCAACAATATTCATTCTACAATTAAACAGCAAACTTGTTATGAAAAGAGAAAAAAAGATGTCTGCTAATGTGTATAATGAATAAATGTATCTATTTCCCCTGTTAAATAATTGAATCTTAATTCCCCTTGTAAATGGAAAACAAATTTGTTGTATTATGCAAGGTGGTTTATAATAGACACTGATAAAGTGAAGCCAGACAGCCTGAAATATTACCTGAATTTTGTGTATAATTTCGTGTTGGTGGGATTTTCGAGGAGACATTATGGTAAGGTGTATGTTAAATAACAAAGAATTCTTGTTATTTTCTGTCATTTTTGTTTCCACTTTTATTATTTAATTCCTTTGAGCATTGAGAAAAAAGATGTTTTTACTAAATTGTAAACCTTTAATTTTGTTCCTGTAGTGAAATTTTTTATGGTAGTACAAATCAAGTAGGTCGTCAATAGGGATGAACCTTCATATTTGGAGTTGTATGGCAAGCTGGGCCCTTTGCAGATGGTAGTTAGTAGCCCAGCTGTATATTCTACTATAGCCCACTGCTTTGTGTTTAACAATAAATGTCAGAAATATTGGTAGCCAGCTGGGCTACTGGTTCAAAATTTTAGTACACCAGGTAGAGTTTGGGCTATGGGCTATGGGCTACTTGCCCTTGGTAGATTCATCCCTGGGTCAATGGCATTATGGTTTACTCCAATTCCTTTACCTATCCATTCAGCCAGTTTTAGCCTTTAGTTCCACATGATAAAATGATCACATCCACTTTAAATTCTAGCCAGCCCTTTATTAAGAATATCAGTATATATTTTCATTAATCTAAATATGTATATAAAAAAATCAAGAATATTTACCAGCCCCATCAAAAAATAACCTGCCTCTGACATGCTGTGATATCCAGCTCTTGACATTATTATAAAACAACTTCTCACAGGAGCCAAATTCGATTGATCTTTTAGGTATCTGTCTGTATGAGATTTTGCCAAATATGGTTTCTGGATGATAACTTTGAATACCCTTAATCAGATTGTAACATGCTTACTAGTCCATGTAACAGGAGACATAATTAAAAAGGAAAAAATATGACTGAAAATTTCATTCACAGACTGTAATCCAGTTGAAGTCATTGACAAAAATAAAAAATACAAACAGGGATAATATGCAACAGCCAGACTTAGCACCCGCGCTAGCAGAAGTCAGTGGTAGTGTAAAAACAGTTGGGGCATCAAGCCTCCCCTGGTGGTTTTATTCTGTTTGCAGGTAGTTTTGAACAAGAAAGGAATGAAACAAAACAATGATACAAGGAGTGCTGATATACTGCTGGTTAGTTCAATGCATAGACTGGAAAACTGTTAACTCAATCACCGTCGACTTAGATATATATCTACTATCAGTTTCCCTGTACATACCATGAAGCTCGAGCAGTCTATATATTGTGATATGGTGCTAAACAAAAGAAATGTTGTAAAAGTATAGTTTTCTGTCATGTTAAAGTTCCATGTTGTCTGTTTTAGTTTCTGGAGGAAATAACTACATGGACCTGTCAGACATGCCCATGGATAAACAACAACAGACAATGATGTGGCAACAGAACCAGTATATGGACTCTGGTATTAACTCAGGGGCCACAACTCAGGTGAGCAATCTTATATATGGTATTAACTCCGGGGCCAGAAAAGACATTACATTGTATTTAACACATATATTATATTGCATTAATTCAAAAGCCACAATTCAGATGAGCGATCAAAACCTACATATAGTATTTGGCTTGTATGAAATTAATTCTCTGATATTACCTTATAGGACACAACTCTGGTAAGCGATAAAAAATTTTGCATAGCATTGACTTTGGTAATGGTCCTCAAGCTATAATTACAAACCAATGAATTGCAATTCTTATTTTAATGTTCACCAGTTTTTCACGCTATCAATGAAAAATAAGTTGTCAAGTTTTTATGAATCATATCTTTTTTTGTACATATAAATCCTCTGGTCGAGCAGACATATATTTATAGTAATGCAGAAGGAGCCAGTGTTTTCCATTCGCCATTTAAGCCGGGTTTACCGACCACCTTTATTTTGAGGCCGACCAGCTTTCGTTCTGACCAACTGGTGGGCATTTTCGAAACTTTCCAGATTTTTTTCGTCTCTGTACCATCAAATTTCATAATTTACACGCGCCTCGATGTTTTGTTTCTTGTAAAAAATGGCAGATCGAATATGTTTTCAATAAACTTTCCTTGTAATCGACAGAAAGGGAAAGCAGTGGGTGTTGCTAACAAAGATAATCTGAGAATTGAGAAGGCTCAGAGGTTGACAGCAGTGTTACGCAAATGTCTAGAAACGCAGAGGATACGGCAATCAAATTATACGATCTCGTAAAAATCTTGGTTTAAGTAGACCACTGCTTTGAGTTAGTCACTGCTTCAAGTTCATTTAGGTCTGGATTGGAATAAAAAAAAAGTAGTACAGTAATTTCATTGATGTATGAATAACAAAATACTGATGTTACTGAAAAAGTGTGAAAATATCAACACCGAAAGTACTTTATTCATTTTGACTCTTTTGTACTATGGGCATGACTGATCAGTTGCAATAATTAAGAATATTGTATGTTGCTACTGTCCATGTACCTTATAATCAGAAAAAATACGTTTTTAGTCAATGTTCTTGTAAATGTTTCAATATGCATAATAATATATTTAGCTGGAATGTTTAGATGGAACAAGAAAAAAACCGGTTGGGATTTTGCATTTGAAAAAATAAACCCGGTTATTGGGACAATTTGAAAAAAAAACATCTTTCCCTGTTAAGAAATGGAAAACACTGGGAGCCATCAGAACATATTTTGAAAGTCATAAAATGTGTTTTTATTCTTTGCCAGTTGCCACATCCAAATCATTAGGAGCCCTAAAACATTAAAATAACTGAAAAACGAAAGACAAATTACACATTTAATGTGTTGTCGAAATGGGCCGAATTTGATTCCCTTCAAATTATTTGCAATATAGTATGAATAACCTGTAGTGGCTTTCTGGTTAAATAATTGGAAATTATTTCTGTTTTTCAGGCCCCTTCCATCAGCAGTAAAGGTGGTCATCATGACAACGACGACATGGAAGAACAAGGGGGAGACAACATGGACACAACTAGAATGATGCTGGATTGGGCAGAACAGAATTATAACAATCCACAGTACACACAAGATCAGGTTGATGGTAGGTTATTTAGTAAGGCTTGTCTGCTACTCTTTAGAAGATTTTTACTAATACTGTAAAAGCACAATTGTTTGAAGGGTTCCAATTTTCATGGAATTCTTGGTTCGCTATAACATCAAAATTAAGTTCCCAATAAAATGTACAAGTTCCATGAGTTAATGTTTGGAATTTGGAACCACAAATTTAATTACCTACAAAACAGGGATATTTCTTAACCAGGAAAATTTCTGTAAACGAATAAGGTACAGGGTTGCCACACATCCTGGCCTTGAATTTCATTTTGGTATTCAAGGGCCTGGAAAAGACCTTGAATTTTAAAATATTTGGAAATATCCTTGAAAAACCCTGGAATTGGAAAAAAAAAGTTAATATTGATGGGCAGTATATAAGCAGTCTTCAAAATAATTATTGCAACCTAGAATTTGGTCTACAATTTTGGCCCTTGAAAATAACTGGAATATCCTTGAAAAGTCCTGGAAATATCTTAAAATTTTGAGACATCAAAATAGTGGCAACCATGAAGGTACTGCCATGTAACCCTCATTGATTTGTCTATTAACCAGTCTAGATATATATAAAAACAATTACAACCAATATCAACATTCATAGTTTGAATATATTAACCATGTGTAAATATGTTATAGAATACAAAAATATCAAATCAGAACACATTCCTAATTGGAAAGATAACACACTAAATAAAAAATTGTATTGTTTTCAGAAGTAAACCAACAGCTGAATCAGACCAGGTCACAGCGTGTTAGGGCAGCCATGTTTCCAGAGACAATGGAAGAAGGTATGGCTATTCCTTCTACACAAATGCATCCAGACCAACCTACGGCTGTACAGAGACTGGCTGAACCCTCACAGATGTTGAAACATGCTGTTGTGAATCTCATTAATTACCAGGTAATTATTCTGACGAATAGGTATAGGACTAAAATAACTAAAATGGTAATTGAGGGCCTGCCATTTGCCATTTCATCAAGTGTCTCTTAAGTGAAGATTGTAACATTTCAAAGAAGACAAAAGAGAAGTTGATCGAGATCAAATAACCAGCATTATCTGAACAAAAAGCCAAAACTAGCCTTGGATAAAGCTTTGAACAGTGGAAATACTCGTTCAATGGTTACATTAGAAATTTAGATAATACAAGTTTTCAAAGTTGTGTTTGGTACTACTTGAGTCTCTATTGTGAAAATTACCTTGGGTCAATAAAATTAATTCATATTGAAACCAAACGGTAACTCTGGACAAAATTTTTGGGGGAAAAGATGCGTAACAGAAAACTTAAGGAAAACCATCATGGGGGAACATCACATGTAGTCAAGGAAATGTATTGAAATAGCAATTTTGAGGTGAATTTTCAGTTCCACATGACAAAACTTCCCATCAAGTCAAACCTCTTCTATTGTATACTCCATTGTACACTCTTAGAAATATAAATGTGTTAAAATTGCTAACAAAATACTGAAGTTCTGTAAATTTTGTATCTACATATAGCCATTTCGGCAACTTAAGTCTCTTCAATTTAGATCAAACCATAACATTTTGAAGACCATAAACAAAACATTCATAAATATAATAGAACAAACTACCCTTAGAATAGAACAAATAACCATAAAGATCTAAATAAAAAGCCAAAATTGTCTAAGAACAGCTATGCATGAGGAAGTTTCTCCAGAGTTTGAAATGAAGCAGAATTTTTGAAATTCAGATATTAAACATTTCGAAATAAAATTGGTTTTTGGATCAGCACCAAGTACTGACTACTGGGTTGTTGAATACCCTCGTGACTTAAAGAAAATGATTTGATGCTAAACCTTTATGGAACTAGTAACAATGTATTAATCATTTTCATTACACCCATAAAACTAATTCTGAGTTTGAATTTCTTAATTAGGATGATGCTGATCTGGCAACACGAGCCATTCCAGAACTAACCAAACTTCTTAATGATGAAGATCAAGTTGTCGTCAGTCAGGCAGCTATGATGGTCCATCAGTTGTCCAAAAAGGAGGCCAGTAGACACGCCATAATGAACTCTCCACAAATGGTTGCAGCACTAGTACGAGCCATGAATAACACAAATGATATGGAAACTACTCGTTGTGCTGCAGGAACTCTACATAATTTGTCACATCATCGTCAAGGTTTATTGGCCATTTTCAAATCGGGAGGAATTCCTGCTCTAGTCAAACTTCTAAGGTTAGAATCTAGGTTTTCCCAACTGATATGCAAGACAAATTTCTGATATTGTGTAAATTCATACACATTGTTGCTTAATGTGTGCATTTTTACAAATGCATGTAAATAGGTAATTCTAAAATAACAAGCTTAAAACTTAGAGGTTTTAAAAGGGCATAATCTTAGGAGAAACACATTACAATGATGTTGAGCAAAGGGTGATTTTATAAATTGTGACGGCACCAAAAAGACCACCTTGCCAGATGAAGTCATGATGAAACTATAATAAACTGGAGTTTCCATGAATTATTTCTGAACAATAAAACTTACATGTAAGAAGTTTATATTGTAGAATTAAAGTATAATGTTGTTGGAGGTAACCCATAATTATAAAACAATCCTCAATAGACCATTCATGGACATACAAAGGAATTTTAAACTACTTGTTTTATCACTTCTGTCACTAGAAATCATGGAATTATATTTATACCCCCCACAAACAAAGTTCAGTGGGGTTTATAGGAATCACTGTCCGTCTGTCTGTCTGTCTGTGATAGCAAACAATTTTTGTAATAGTTTTCTCAGTAACTACTAATCACTGCAAGTTATAATTTTGTATGCAAGTTTGACATGATGTCCCATGTAGCAATTTAGGATTGCTGGACATCTACTTCCTGTTTACTCACTTAGTTAATTTTTGAGATCTTTTGTCAATCATAAGTACTTTTCATACAGTTTTTAGTGTTCGTCATGAACACTTTAGCTATCGGTTCAGCTTGAATTGCTTAAAAATAGATGTTGCAAGGCGGGAAACTTTTAAACAGGTTAAAAGTCTACTTATGAAATTGTAAATAATACAGTAAACTTACTGAATCATCTGGTAGAACGTTGCATACTATTGAACAGAGCTTTAAGAGGGAATTGAGGTGCTTAAAGGCTTTAAAGTTATGGCGGATTGAAACTAAAAAGGAGGTGTCAAATAGGCTTGAGTATACAGTACGAGACGTTTATGATACACCCAAACCAATTTTAATTAATACTTCGCTGTTATTAAACTTATTGAATTTCCTGTATTGAGAAATTAAACCATTATCAAGTACATTATTAAAACGCAAATAGGGCCTATTTGTTTCACGCGTAGGGATATGAAAAATAAAAAAATGAATATCAGGATAATCTTTGAAGATGTCAAAATGGTTTCTTCATGAAAGTTGTTGCACATTTTTAAAATTTTCATGATGTTTTGATACGTCAACTGCCTGATCTTCATGCAGCGGTACAAACCGGAATATAATATTCCACGTGTTTAAATATTCAGTCAATCTTGATCAGCTGATGTTGTTTGTTTACATTTTCGTTTTGATTTGAGACAGACGGCACACATACCAATACCTAAACGTAACTGTGATTCCGCCGTAATCAGAAATGGGAGATATTGGACTGAGTGAAAGATTCTCGATTATTTGATTGCTTCGGTAGAAATGTCAAGTTTGCACTCGATGAGCATGTACGTTAATTTGCGTATGGATATAAATAACACGATTCATGTAGGTAGTTTCGTTTTCCCCGATCGGCTCATTTTACTTGTCTGAACTTTATAATTATTATTAAATTTGTCAATCCATGTTCAAAATTCGTCTTGCATAATCGTTTATGTTCTCGAGAGGAAATTGCATTTTAAAAATGTACGTAAAGAGTGGCCATATTTGTCTGAAACATTTGGATATCCTCTGCATCTGCATGAAAATATTTAGGCTATCAATATTCCACAGATCCTTATAATAAAAAAAGTTAATAATTCATATCCCTAAAAGAACGCTCAGTTGTCATACTCCTAAGAAATCTTCCTCAATATGATATCATATTTTGACTGCAGAGTGGTATGCCTAAGTTTGAAATTGGTGAATTATTCAAGGTGTCTGCAGAGTATAGAATTTTGTGAAAATTTCTTTATAGAAACATAATTGTATTATTGTTAAAAAGATAAAATAAAATTTTGGGGTCACAGTGCATTTAATGCAAAAAAAAATGAAATTAAAAATGGTAGGATTTTACAAAGAAATGATGGGGAATATGTTTATATGAAAGGACAGCTTTTATAATCTATTATAGATTTTGTTCATACTTTTTATCTGTTTTGAGATCATTATATAGTTTACAAATAAGAAATAAAAATTAGGGGTCACCATTAATGTTGAAATAAGAAAGATAAATTGCAAAATGTTAATTTCTTTAGGCCATACAAAATTAATTTATTGGTTCTCAGGCAATTTTTCATATAAAATGATGAGGGAGGGAGGTGATTTTTTTTATCTTTTTATTTGCCAAAAAATAGATGAGGAAGCTTTTTACATTGTAAAAATCACCAAAAATGTAGTGAGGGAGGTGTTTTTTTGTTTTTATTTTATTGAAATGACCAAAAAAAGGGTCAATGAGGGGCTTTTTTCAAGCCTCAAACTAGATGAGGGAGGGCCTGTGAACCAATGAATTATTTTTTTATGGCCTTAAAGTGATATCAATATGATAATAATTATATATATTCAGGCAAGTGCATACAGTCATATTATGTACACATAAAACAATATATAAAACAATGCTAAGCAACGAATAGTTTTAAAAGTATATGTATTGTAATATTGAACACATACTAGTAGGATAACCCATAAAGTCAAAAAAGATTTATTTCCAATGGGGTCCTTGTTAATAATTACAAAAAATACACTAAAGTCTACTCATATGTCCTGTAAGCAAATACAAATAAGTATTAAACAAAAATGGCGGAATAATACCACCGAGACACCTTAACTTCAACACATACGAACACGTTCAGCTCTTATAGAGCTTTGATTTCAGAAACTACTCATCTCTGCAACTTGAAATTTTGTTTGCAAGTTAAGAATGGTGTCCTTTACTGCAAGTAGCGATTTCAGGATTACCTGACATCTACTTCCTATTTACCAACAAGTTGATATTCGAGATCTTTTGTCAATCATAAGAACTTTTTATGCCCACACGACGAAAAGTCGGGGGGCATATTGTTTTACCCTTGTCTGTCCGTTCTTCGTCCGTTTGACGAATGAAAAACACAAATATTTATGTTTTTTAGAAAGTTTGCAAACAAATTCCAACTACTTCTAAGGAATCTAACTTACGTTCACATACATATCTTTTGGAATATTCAAAATGGACGCGGTTGCCATGGAAACTGAAAAGGCGAGAAAATTCAAAATGCTTCAAATTTGATGAAAATTTACAAGAAGGATTTCTAGCACCCATAGAAATGATTTTGGTTCTCAGAATTTTCAAAATTGCTGCCGTTGCTATGGAACTGGAAAAAGGCGGGAAAATTCAAAGTGCCTCAAAATGGATGAAACTTTACAGGAAGATTGCCTAGCACCCTAAAATTGATTTTCGGGCTCAGAACTTCCCTTTTATATATTTTGGAAAAAGGGGAGGCATATCATTGTGTCCATACTTGTACTGTGTCAACACACCCTTAAATTTGCACTTGCCATATTGATTCAGGGTTCAATGAGCGGGGGCATAATTGGTTGCCATTCGGTGACAGCTCTAGTTTCTTGAGTAACTACTCGTCACAGCAACTTGAAATTTTTTATGCGAGTTAAGAGTGATGTCCTATACTGCAAGTAGCAATTGAGGGATTACCGGACATCTTCTTCCTGTTTACTGACTTAGTTAATTTTTGAGAACTCTTGTCCATTGTAAAAACTTTTTGTAGTTTTTTTCTCAGTAACTACTCATCACTGCAACTTGAAATTTTGTATGCAATTTTAGAATGATGTCCTGTACTGCAAGTAGCGACTTTTGTGACATAATATTGGGATCCTCTACTCCAATGGGGAGTGGGGGTATCATTTTGTGGCCCTCTAGGCCACAGTATCTCTGGTTTGTATTGCAGTTTTTATGCCAGGATTTTTTTTTGTTTAGTTGTAAAATTCCACCAACCAGTGATTAAAACCAGTGACATGTTTCACAGTAATACATATAAGTGATAATGGGGTGAAGCAAACCACTCGTTTTACATTATAAATTTTGTATTTTCTTTTTCAGTTCACCCATTGAATCCGTTTTATTTTACGCTATTACTACACTTCACAATCTATTGCTTCATCAAGATGGTTCCAAGATGGCAGTCAGACTTGCAGGAGGCTTACAAAAGATGGTGGCATTACTCCAAAGAAACAATGTCAAATTTCTTGCCATAACAACAGACTGTTTACAAATTTTGGCATATGGTAACCAAGAAAGCAAGGTAGGATTGCCATAGTAACTCACTTATTTTGTTATCATTACAACCTAAGAATCGTTTAAATATGAAGACAGCAAGTTAAAAAAAAATTCAAAGACATTTATAATTGAACACAGTATAAACATGTGAGATGTTAGCTAATGGATCTGACTAACTCCAAATTACTGTACTTTACAGTGACTGCTGTCAGTGCCGTTACACTTTAGCCTGATTGTCTAATTAAAATTTACCTTTTGAACAGAATCTTCAATTAAGTTAACGCCTGTAAAATGCATGAAACGCTAAATTACAAGCCCATCCTGTGATCAGCATGGGTTACAAAACTATGAAAGACTAATATTCTTTAAAAATCATGCTCACAGTCTATTTCAATGTAGAATATACAGTAGACTCCGCCCAATTGGATACAAGAATTGTCAGAAAAAAATATTCTATTTGCCGGAGTATTCGATTGTCAGGTAAACACATTTTCGGCAATGGGGAATCGTTCTGTTGGCAAGAAGAGGTTGAAATGTTGAAGGGCTTGTCACCATGTAGAAACTTTGTATCCTAGAACATTTTTTTTAGACATTTTGTAGTGAAAATCTATTGTTTTCATTGTAGAATGATTGTAAATTTGACAGATTACGTCACCATCGTAATCAGGTCAAACTGTATTGCCAGCTGACTGTTGGAAATTAAACAATGTATTCAAAAATAAATAAAACTGTTTATGTTTCTGAATAAACTTATTTTCCTCTGTTTTGTGCTTTTTATTTCCTCTCATCAGTGTGTAATCATCCCTTTATTGGATCGTGTAGTTACAATTTTCATCATGTGCTAAAAATAACTTAGGGTAAAGCCAGTTTGTAAACAAAATGGCAGCTGGTAGGTCAGCGATCGATCTTTGTAGAATCTTCCTGAATACACAATTTCAGACTTTTTATAGAAATACACCATGATCTACAGACCTAGGACTGACATCTTGTAATAAATTATGTTTTATAACCGCTGTGCATTGTCTCACAGGAACTTCAAACAAATATGCAAATTATGCAAATGACTTCTCGTCGACATTTATCTCCCTTGCTCTGTTTTACACGAGAAATACACAAAACCATTGACAAATCAAATGATTTCCGTCCAAAAAAATTAAATAAATACAAAAGCAATAGGAAGGAATTCAAATCATATTTTATTCTTTTATTAAATACATTGTTATTGATTTTCGTTGTACAGACATACAGCAATATGCAAATTACCTCTTACTTCATGATCTCGCTGCCTAGACAGAATACACAAAACCAAACAAAATTCTCACTATTAAAACTTAAGAATACACAAAAACAAAAGAATTGAACACTATTTATGTTTATTTTTTATTAATTAGGTAATAATTATTGATTTCCTGGCAGATTTATGGCTTCGTCAACTGTTGACACTTGCATGCGAATGTTTACCTATAGTTACCTGTAATTAGAATATTCCATTTCAATGACTCGGATCAGCACAAGCAGCATATTTATTAGGGCCCCGTCATGAAATGGCGGCGCCCTATAGTAATCAGTCTGTCTGTCCGTCAGCGTTTTCTATGTCGTACGATAACTCAAGAATGCCTTCACGGATTTTTATGATTTTTTCACTCAAAGTTGCACTTGACTGAAGGAAGCTTATTTTGTGCATATTTTGAGAATTAGCTCTATGTCGTACGACCTTCAGGGATTTTAATGATTTTGATACTCAAGATTGAACTTTACCAAAGTAAGCTCCCTTTCTTTTTTTTGTGGAAAATATGAAAATGATTTTTGGGAAAAAAACTTCATTTTTATATGAAAAAGTGCATATTTTGAGAATTAGCTCTATGTCGTACGATAACTCAAGATTGCCTTCAGGGCTGTTCCATTTAAATTGAGGTGGGAAGTGGGGGGACGCAGATTTTTTGTTTTTCTCTTGGTGGGGGGTAAAAATCCATTTGGTGTAGGTGTTTGAATAGTGTTTAATATATTGGTGGGGGGGTCTTGAACAAAGTGCGTCCCCCCCTCCCCACATAAATTTTAATGGAACAGCCCTTAGATTTTATTATCTGTTTTACCTGTAATTCCTTTGAAGTCTAATTGCTTAATTAGATTTTTACCTGTAAAACAGGAAATGTCCTGACAAAACTTGGGTTTTATTGCCCCAAGTTAAAAATTTTCAAGGTAAAAATTTTCCTAGACATCTCCACTATCAAAGTGATTAGTTATGGTATGTGTCTTTCTGTACTGTTTAATGGTATGTCTATATCACTAACTATATTTACCAGCATCAACTTTTTGCAATGTGCCCGGCTTGCCCGCAACTGCGCTGAACTTAAAATTACCCCTCGGAGACCTCCCTATAAGCTACATCCGGGATATCAGTTTTTGTTCGGCGCCATTTATGCCTGCTTCTACATCGTGACTGATATCCCGGATGTAGCTTATCGGGAGGTCTCCGAGGGGTAATTTTAAGTTCAGCGTAGTTGCGGGCAAGCCAGGCACATTGCAAAAAGTTGATGCAGGTAAGTATAGTTACTTCATAAACAGGGGTTTTACATTTAAAAACCCACAAATCTTTGTGTTGTGAACAATGTCTAAAGACACTTTGTTTCCTTGCGATATTAAACTGAAATTCTGTGCCTGTATACCAGTCTAATTATATTCACTAGCCAAGAGTTGACTACTGTACATGTTCACCAGATTGTTGCCCTTGGTTAGTGAAAACAAGGTTGTCACACATCCTGGAAAACTGGAAAAACCCTTGAATTTCGTTTTGAACTTCAAGGACCTGGGACACTAGATCACAAGATCTCTAATTCTACTGGAAAAATATCTAATTTTATAGGAAAATCTCTAATAATTAGATATTTTGCCCCTAAATTAGATATTTCCTGTAAAATTAGATATTGACTCAATTAAATTAGATATTGAGGCTTTTAAATTAGATATTGATGCTGTTAAATTAGATACTGAAGCTGTTAAATTAGAGAATTTAACCGTAAAATTAGTTATTGTCCACCACTAACCTTTTGACAGGACGTTTTGGCCTAAGGCCTTCATCAGTAAAAATGTTGTGATATGTAAAATTAGTGATTTCACTTCAAATGATTAGATATTTTACTAGTAAAATTAGAGATGTTCCTGTTAAATTAGAGATGTTTCTATTAAATTAGAGATGTTCCGTTAAATAGAGACATTCCTGTTAAATTAGAGATTTTACCTGTAAAATTAGAGATTTTGTTTTTCTAGTGCCGGAAAAGACCTTGAATTTAAAAATATTTGGAAATGTTGTGGAAGAACCCTGGAATTTGATAGATTTTATATTGTTAGATGGTATTCAAAGAAATTCTGAAAAAAAAAATGCAAATCAGAAATTTTTCGACTGTTTTGGTCCTTGAAAATAACAAGTATATCCTTGAAAGGTAAACGGAAAAAAAGTCACAGGAAAGAAAGTCACAGATTTGATAGGAAAAAAGGTCACAGGAAAAAAAGTCACAAGATAAAAAGTCACAGGAAAAAAAGCCACAATTAAAACTTTGTTCTACATTTATTATATTGCATGGAAAAATGTAAATGTAACAGTGATGAAAAAATAGTGAAAAATAAAAGTCACATTTATAAAAAACAATGAAAAAAAAATCATATAATGTATTTAGTAATTTTGACAAAATTTGTATTAATGTAATACTAATAGACAAATTTATCATATCTTTTTTTTTGTCCCCCGCCGCACCGCGGCAGTGGGACATAGTAATGGTCTGCGTCCGTGTGTCCGTCCGTCCTTCCGTCCGTCTGTCTGTCACACTTTCTTGTGGACGCAACTCCTCGGAAACCGTGTATTGGATTATGTTCAAATTTTGTAGGATTGTTAGTCACTATATGTACTAGATCATATCGCACCGCCATTTTGATTCGTCAATTTTTATAGGAGTTATGGGACTTTGAGGATTTTTAGCAATACTATACAAATGGAGATCTTGTGGACGCAACTCCTCGCAAACCGTGTGTTTGATTTTGTTCAAATTTTGTAGGATTGTTAGACACTATATGTACTAGATCATATCGCACCGCCATTTTGATTCGACAATTTTTATAGGAGTTATGGGACTTTGATGATTTTTAGCAATACTATACAAATAGAGATCTTGTGGACGCAACTCCTAGGAAACTGTGTATTGGATTTTGTTCAAATTTTGTAGGATTGCTAGTCACTATATGTACTAGATCATATCGCACCGCCATTTTGATTCGACAAATTTTGTTGGAGTTATGGGACTTTGATTATTTCCACATTGTTATGCAATGGCAAATCTTGTGGACGCAACTCCTCAGAAACGGATAGTCCGAATTCATTCTAATTATACAGGATTGTTAATCGTTATATGTAATAGATCATATCACATCGCCATTTTGATTCAACAAATTATAAGGGAGTTATTGGACTTTATCGACTTATTGCATACTACAACATAGGGAGACTTTCTGGACACATCTCGTTATACTCCAGTTAAGGGATTTTGCTGAAATTTTGCTTAGCTATTTGCCACCTAATGCAGTTGATCATATCCTGCAGCCATTTTGATTCTCAAAATTTTACATGAGAAATGGGACTTTATTGACTTTTCTGCGGCGGCGGGGGACATAGCTACGCGTAGCAATCTTGTTATTGAACGTTTTAGATGACAAAATTCTTGATTGAAATTTCATGCCATTTAATCAACTAAACATAAAAAATGAAAACAATATTTTTGTGACAACAAGAGTATGGTTTCAAAGTAAATGACATCACTTTATGCCACCCCCCCCCCCCTCAATTAATCAGAATTCTTACTTTCATTTACTGCTGTGAAAACGGCTTATTACTGCTTATATACCACTGTTGTTTTTGTATCACTTTAATATTTTGACATAGTAATTGTGCACTTTAAAAATGCTTAAAAAACATCTATAGAAAATTTTCTTTAAAATAGACAAACTGGCAACCAGAAAATGGCTTTGATTGGAAATGTAAAATTAATACAAATGCATGTCTTCATTAAAATTTACCAGCACCTATTAACTTCTTTG
>MJUU01004130.1:0-21933 GCA_002080025.1 Modiolus philippinarum
CAGGATCGAAATTGCGGGGCCCTTCCGACAACGCCAGTTTCGACATGTTCTAGTTTTGTAATTCATTTTCGTCTCGCCTGCGAAGAATGGCGCGGAAAGCGAGACATAGGCGTACAAAGTATGACGGCGGCGGCGTAAACCTTCATGTTAAGTTTTTCTGATTAGGTTATTTTTTCAGTAACTATAAATGGTAGGTCAATTATATTTGGTATATAGGTTGGTTTTGAGTAGTACATGACAGTCTGTCATATGGCTTTTGTCCTTGACCTCAATTTCAGGGTCTAGTGAGCATGTTAAGTTTTTGTGATTAGGTCATTTTCTCAGTAACTATAAGTGGTAGGTCAATGATATTTGGTAGGTAGGTTGGTCCTAGATAGTACATGACAGTCTGTCATATGGCTTTTGTCCTTGACCTCAATTTCAGGGTCTAGTGAGCATGTTAAGTTTTTGTGATTAGGTCATTTTCTCAGTAACTATAAGTGACAGGTCAATGATATTTGGTATATAGGTTGATCTAGAGTAGTACATGACAGTCTGCTATATGGTTTTTGTCTGTGACCCTCAATTTCACGGTCCAATGAACTTGTTAAGTTTTTGTGCTTAGTTTAGTTTCTCAGTAACTATGAGTGGTAGGTTAATGATATTTGGTATATAGGTTGCTCTTGGGTAGTACTTGACAGTCGGCTATATGGCTTTTGTCTGTGACCTCAATTTCACTTTCCAGTGATCATGTTAAGTTTCCCAGTATCTATTAATGTAAAGTCAAAAATATTTGATATTTGGGTTTGTCTTAAATGGAACATGACAGCCTGCTGTTTGGCTTTAGCCCTTGACCTCATTTTCACGGTCTAATGATCATGTTTGGTTTTTCAGTATCTATTAGTGGTCACAGATATTTTCTTTTTGGAGATTCATGGCATTCTGCTCTATTGCTTTTGTCACTTACCATAATTTCACAGTCTAGCGAATATGTTTAGTTTTCTAATTAGTCAATTTGAGAATCCACATCAATTTTGCGACCATGAAGGGACGGGCGAGACATCAATTTGGGTCCACACTTGTAATAGAAATGTATTAATATTGAATTAACTTAGTAATACCAAATTTTGTGGTATGCATGACAAAAGAAACAAAATTAAAATTAAACACACATAAAGAGGTCATCCTGCAAGATATTTATAACATACAGTGCATAATGAGACTGTTTATTTTATCTTTCAGAAGTTATTTCTAGTAAGTCATATCTACATGTATTTGCTTTGTATTGTTAGCTGCTTACTGTATTGTCTGCAGAGCAAAGTGATATATGGATTACTTCCATTGTATTTGGTTGTTAATTCATTGAAATATGATTATCTATAATACCTCATCCTGTAGATTTCAGTGTACATTTTGCCAGCTTTGTTTGCAATAATTTTGTTTTTCAAAGGGTATATCCCAGATGTAGTATGGTAGATTTGTAGGGCGCTGACATGATAACATCAACGGTAGATTATAACATTAGATATACTTTAAAAACTTAACAAAAAATCAACCTTGAAACAAAATGCCTTTAACAAATCTCCTACATTACTACTGGAATAGCCCTTTCATTGTTATTGTTGCATTGGACATGTATGTACCACCAATTTATTTGGTGTAAAGTTATCTTGTTGTATTTTATCAAATATTTGTAAACATCCATTTAAGCATCAATGAAGATATCAGTTGTCTTTAAAACATTTTTCAGCTGGTACACAGTTATCTGTATCAAAATTAACATCATTTATCTATTGCTGTGAAAGTTCTTTTGTTTGTGGGGTTCCGATTTGCATAATATTAACACAGGAAAAATTGCAACGGATGTAAAACAGACGTTTTTACAAACAGAGGGTTTACAGGCGTTTTACAAGTGTATAACGGATGTGATGTAAAACATGCGTTAAAAAACGTCTGTAAAACAGGTTTTTTTGAACATCCGTAAAACATCTGTTTAGTACACAAATGTAATGTCCGTGGAACGGATGTAATACAGATGTTTTACGTGTCACATCCGTTTTACATGCGTTAACCATCTGGGAAACAGCCGTAAACTTACAGGTGTTTTACAGACGTGGTACTATTCATCCGTTTCACAGGTAAAGTTACTGATGTAAAACGGATGTGAAACGGATATAAAACAGGTTTGCAATTTTTCCAACTTTTATTCATGGACATCAATATTTGTGGTTTTCATATATATGAAAGCCACAAAAATTGATGTCCATGAATAAAAGTACTTCAACAGTATGTACAAAACAATTGCAAAAATCATGTTGCCAACCAATTTAAAATGCTGTACATAGCGGTACTTATGTCATTTACATGTAAAATTTGAATTTTGTAAGAATTTTAAATTCAAATATCTTGGTTTATATTGATTTTAATTGTTATAGCATACAGTTTTGTTTAAAAGTACACTATACTCTTGCAGCACTTCTTTATGAAATATTATGCCAATAATTATAACCCAATTCTTTAAATTTTCTTTACCTTAGTTACCACAGCTTTAATACATATATACATATACAAATATATATTGCCTATCATATTCATTGCTTTAGATGAAAGGTTGATTGCTTAAATTTTTTACCTTATAATGCATGTGATCTTGTCTTAAATCAGTTGCTTTTTATCAGAGATTGACATGGACGAATACAAACTTACACTTAAAAGACGAAGTGTTAAAAGACGAAGTGTTTAAGGCCCTACAATTAAATGTGGATTTTTTTTTGTTTCAGTAACCAGTACATTTTTTTTGTATTACATATCATAGCAATAATCTGATCTTGAAAGTTTTTCAGTGCAAACATATTTTGACATTTCATATTTGTCTGTTTGTTAGAATCTGAATACAGTACATTACAAAGAGTGTTGTCTGTTATGGGATGTTCTGCTAAACACTTTCCTGATGACAAAAGAGATACTCTTATTGGTAAGTTGTTCATCATACTATTTCAATTTAAAACTTTTAAAAACAGGAATTATAAATAATTTATATTTAATTATCTCATGTGTAAAAATCATGTTGATGAAGTGACATACAATCTATATAAAGCCATGTTTGTTCTATAGTAGCAGCACATGTATGCTATTATCTTAGTGATGTTATGGTTAGTAATCGCCGAGAAAAAATCAACAGACGTAACAAGAGACTTTGAAATTAGTAGTTTTTACCGTTTCTGATATTCACAGCTTTAAAGAGAACAATAGTAGTAACTGTTTAGTTTGGAATAAGAATTATGAAGATCTGAGTGGAGTTTTCCCATTACTGAATGCAGTCACTCATTTAAAAGCCATCTCAGAATGTTGATGTAGTTCGAGTAGCAACATTTTCAACCTTTTACTCCAAATAAGAATTATGGCATATATGTGAAACAACATTGTGAAAAAATCCAATATTTATTCTAGAAAAAAATGGTAAGTGAATGAAAATTGGGAGTGCTACATGACTTTAAAAATTCTTGGTAAGCTTGTTATGCTTACATTTCTTTATATCATATCTTGTATTTCAGAGATATCATATCACATGTATTTCAAGATATTATATCACATGTATTTCAGAGAGATCATATCACGTGTATTTCAGAGAGATCATATATGTATTTTAAAAGATCATATTACATGTATTTCAAGTAAATCATGTCACATGTATTTCAGAGATTATTTCACATGTATTTCAAGTTTATCATATCGCATGTTTTTCAGAGAGATCATATCACATGTATTTCAGAGAGATCATATCACATGTATTTCGGAGAGATCATATCACATGCATTTCAAAAAGATCATATCACATGTATTTCAGGGATAGAATATCACATGTATTTCAGAGAGATCATATCGCATGTACTTCAGAGAAATCATATCACATGTATTTCAAAAAGATCAAATCACATGTATTTCAGAGAGATCATATCACATGTATTTCAAAGAGGTCATATCACATGTATTTCAAAGAGATCATATCACATGTATTTCAGAGAGATCATATCACATGTATTTCAAAGAGATCATATCACATGTATTTCAGAGAGATCTTATCACATGTATATCAGAGAGATCATATCACATGCATTTCAAAAAGATCATATCACATGTATTTCAGGGATATGATATCACATGTATTTCAGAGAGATCATATGACACATATTTCAGATAGATCATATCACATGTATTTCAGAAAGTTCATATCATGTATTTCAGAGACATCATATCATATGTTTATTGTATTTCAGAGACATCATATCACATGTATTTCAGAGAGATCATATCACATTAATTTGAAAGAGATCAAATCACATGTATTTCAGAGAGATCATATCACATGTATTTCAGAGAGATCATATAACACATATTTCAGAAAGATCATATCACATGTATTTCAGAGACATCATATCACATGTATTTCAGTGAGGTCATATCACATGTATTTCAGAGAGCTTTGTTTATCCATGTTCAATATGGTAAGACTTCTGTGTATTTTCTTGTTGAATATTCCTAAAGTGGACCTCTATTTGACTTATAAAGGAATTCTTTACTCCATCAGCATGTTATTTATATTACAGATTACTTGAGAGTTAGGCTGTTGCAGTTTAATTCTCCACCAGAATTGATATCTATTACCATAGATACCCTCTCCAAGGTAACATATTCTATAATTTAGTTAGGGTTTATACACACATTTATAGCTGTTGCTTCCTGACGAGTATAATATCATTGGAGTTACAATAGGAACTTTTAAGAATGATGTACATTGTATTGGAGGAATATTTTAAAAAATGTCAGGACATTTGAACATCCTATCAGATGTCGGTGCTGTCTCAGGTCTATCTAGTTGTTATGATTGTGCAACATGTAAAAACATAATTATAAGAAATGTCAGCCAAAAGTTCAAAACAACTTGCATATCAAGCAAGTTTTTTTATACGCCCGTCTTTGACGGGACGTATTATGGTATACCGGTGTCCGTCCGTCCGTCTGTCTGTCCGTCCATTCGTCTGTCTGTCCGTCCGTCCACACGTCGTACTCTAACTAGAGAACGCTCTGAACATTTTTCTTGAAACTTTGCAGGATTGTTGGGTATGACGGAAGAAAGCTCCCTATCGTTTTATTTTGTCATCGGATTTTTCGTTCCAGAGTTATGGGACTTTGATTATTTGAAAAAAGCTTGAAATTGCAATTTTCGTCCACATGTCGTACTCTAACCAGAGAATGCTTTGATCATTTTTCTTGAAACTTTGCAGGATTGTTGGGTATGATGAGAGAAAGCTCCCTATCGTTTTATTTTGTCGTCGGATTTTTTGTTCCAGAGTTATGGGACTTTGATTATTTGAAAAAAGCTTGAAATTGCAATTTTTGTCCACATGTCGTACTCTAACCAGAGAATGCTGTGATCATTTTTCTTGAAACTTTGCAGGATTGTTGGGTATGACGAGAGGAAGCTCCCTATCGTTTTATTATGTTGTTGGATTTTTCGTTACAGAGTTATAGGACTTTGATTATTTCAAAAAAGCTTGAAATTGCTATTATCATCCACATGTCGTACTCTAACTAGAGAACACTTTGATCATTTTTCTTGAAACTTTGCAGGATTGTTGGGTATGACGAGAGGAAGCTCCCTATCGTTTTATTTTGTGGATGGATTTTTCGTTCCACAGTTATAGTACTTTGATTATTTAAAAAAATATGAAATTGCAATTTCTGTCTACACATCGATATTCTTTTATTTTAAGACATCACTACCACTAAAACAATATACATTTTTGACTGTTTAACATCAGATGAAATAATTGATATATATCGGAAGTCCCTTGTCATGTTTGTTCATATGGAGTTTTTAATTTCAAGAATCATTTAATCAGTTTGCTTTAAAGTGGGGACGGGCGTATCATGCGCTCTTGGCGCAGCTGTTTATTATAATTTCCAAATAAAACATGGCAGCAGTGAAAGAACCTGATTGTTTTAAAATGAATATTGACAATAGCAAGTCTCCAATTTTTTTTTACAATGTATCTTGCTCTGGAGTCTGGACCAATAGTTATTGATCAATTTAATCACACATACAGATTACTGAAATTGCTAAATTGGTTATACGATAGAAACTAGTAAACCGTTAAGATAATAGACAATGGACAATAATTATCATTTCAGTTATGTGAAGCTAAAGCTGATGCTACACAGAAGAAATCGGAGAAGGATTCCTGGTGTGTTGATTTACTGAAGGCTTGTGACAGTTATTTATCACACACCATTCTAGAAGATGGTATGAATTCTTGTGCTTTGTTGTATTGAAAAGATGTAATTCTTGATTTGAAGTAGAAGTCTTTCGTAGAATATCAATATCAAAACATCAAATATTTTGTTCAAATGACTGTTGATTTCTTTAACAGCTTAACAATTTTGAGGAGCTACATGTAACCTCAAAATTACGACTGAATTGTAATAGTTGCATAGCAGAAATGTGTGTATGACAGGTTACTGGCAAATAATGAAATCACCTCATATTGACATCAGAAATTAATTTATGTATTTCTTAGTGATGTGATTTTACAAAGATTCACACAGGTCCACAGGTCTGGGTCTGTAATTATAAGCAATTTTATATGCAAAAATTCTGTACTTTCAGTGAGAAATGAATATCTGAATCACATTCCTGATTTATAATTTAGATTTTGAAGAATTATGTGTGTGCCAAATAAAAAATCTACAAGTTTTAATCTTTGTGATTCCATTTTTTACACTCTCTCAATTTACCAGTCTGAATCAGGTGAAACTGTTTATACTACAACCATTCTATTTGGGTAAGTAAACTACATTGGCTGTATAGTCACTGACTGTATAACTCTTTGTCAATAATGTCAACAATGTGTTTCCATAGAAATTGTACTTTGACATTGCAAGCATTGAAAGCATTGATTCAACACAACCTAACAACATCTGCTTCACTTTTTAAGTTGATTATTTTCACCGATAAATGTACCTAAAAGTCGGTTCTTTATTGTTGCAGTATAAACACAATAATAGTACATGTGCATTGACTTGACATAAACACATTATAAGGATTTGGCTTGAAACAGTGAAAGGCTCACATTTTCCCACTTTCTAAGCCTCATCCTTATATAAAGTTGATGTAAAGTCAATGTACTGTTATTGTTTTTGTATAAAGAAGTCACCATATAGCTTCAACAAGACATACACATTGTATTTATGTACCATTCATTATCGATTCTGTCAATTTTACAGATGCTGGACCAGTTGATGAAGACAAAGTTGTCAGACATTTGTTTACATTAGGAGAGATTGCCCAGATATGTCCTGCCAAAACACCAAAAAGAGTATTCCTCATTGTACAGAGTATGATTGCAGCTCCATGTATCACTGCACCACCATCTCAAGGCAAGATAATAGTCATATTTTATTCACTGAGGCTCATCATTTGTATTAACTGGGAATCAAGTAATCACTAACTTTTTGCACATGTAATCAAATTTTATCTACTGAAAATAGGGCTATTTTAAATTTTCACAAAATATGGTTCAAATAATCAAGAAGGTTGGTTTGATAATCAAATTATTAATTTTACACTGATACATGTAAAGGTGAAACAACAGATGTACATGTATTAGAGTTTTTGAACACTTATATAAACACAAAAAATCACAATGAAAAAAAAAAATATCACAATCAATTCAAGGTGAATTTTAATGATCACCATCTTTGCTGTCATTCATGTATTATAGTAAATCCAACATTGTTTTACCTAGGCTGCTTCATATATTTTATTTTTATGTTGTTTTTAAGTTTGTCTTAATTCTCTGTTAGGATCAGTAAACACATCTAGTGGCTCTACAGAAGATGGAGAGAACTCAGAGAAACCAACCAGAGCTTCAAGTCGAGCTTCAACAAGAACTTCTACTGGTTCTGTGGGATCAAATGAAGACCCTACAGATTTTACTCAAAAGACACAGTTCCGTTTTTCCCAGGCAACACAGGGGTTCTCACAAATACAGTTAACACAAGCTTTCTCACAGTTCCAAGGATCAAAGATGTCCAACAGAATCAGGGCATTTGCTTTCATTGCATTAGGTATTTTCTACTACCAGTCTTGTGATATAAAAAAAATGAGTTGGAATTTTTTTTCAACCACAACCTACTATGACAATAAGGTTATATTTTAGGTTTGTGTCATAAATAATCTTTTAGAAAATTAGTATCATGAATTGTCTAAGAAAGGTCAGCATTTTGTATTAAATGTATATGCTCATAACACTGATTATTTTTATACGACTGCAAAAATTTTGTGGTCTTATAATGGTATAGCGCTGTCTTCGGCATCGTTGTCTGTAGACACTTTTAGTTTTGGCCAATAACTCAAGTTCAAGTTGATCAATCCTTATAAAATTTTAACACAATGTTCCTTGGCACAAAAGGAAGATGTGAATTAGTTTTGGTCATTATGGCCTCTCCTGTTTTTAAAATAGGGGCCAAAAAGGGCAAAATTGGGTGTTTTCACCTATTTAGCTGTAGAATTTTTATTAATTATCAGATTTTGATGGGGTTTCTTTCAGTGTGCTCCTGGGTTAATTTCCAATCAGTAGCAAGTCAACGGATTTCACGTGGCATGTACCCTTCATGAGATAAATGGGGTCCAAAAGGGGCGAATTTTAAAAATTTTATTTTTTTCATTTTTAGTCCGATTTTGATGCCGTTTTTTTCAATGGATTCCTTGCGAAAAATAAATAGAGCGCTGCACCATCAGATTTTTGAAAATTTGTTTCCTTTCCGAGTTATGAGGGGCCAAACAGGGCAAAAATGCAAACATGCAGATTACATAAAATTTTTATTTTTCATCGGATTTCAGTGGGATTTTTTTCTTTTGATTTGTCATGATATAAGCTTTCAGTGGTACGTGAACAGATTTTGTGTATCTCTTCCGGTTTCCGAGTTACAAGGGGTCAAAGGGGCCAAAATTGCAATTTCTCTAAATATGTGAAATCTTTATTTTTCATCGGAATTTAATGAGATTTTTTCTTTGGATTCCTCTTTATATAAGCTTTTAGATGTATGTCAACGGATTTCGTATATCCTTTACTGTTTCTGAGCTACAAGGGGTCAAAATTACAATTTTTCAAAATATGTGAAATCTTTATTTTTCATCGGATTGCGATGGGATTTTTTTTCTTAAGATTCTTCATGATATAAGCTTTCAAAGGTATGCCAGCAGATTTCGAGTAGCTCCTTCCGTTTCTGAGCTACAAGGGGTGAAAGAGGCCAAAATTGCATTTTTTTTTCAAAATTTTGGAAATTTTTTTTTTCATCAGAATTTCATGGAACTTTTTTCTTCTGATTCCTCTTGATATAATGTAAGCTTTGGCATTTTGTCAACGGCTTTGGTGCAGCTCTTACCGTTTCCGAGCTAAAAGGGGTCAAAGGGGCTGAAATTTTCAAAATATGTAAAATCCTTGATTTTTTTTTTGTTGATTTTAATGGGTTCAATTCTTTGGATTCCTCTTATCATATTGTTAAAGTAGTATGTTGACCGTTGACCAATTTGATATACCTCTTACCATTTCCGATCTACATAAGGAATCATTAGCGCTATCTTTTATATTTGCATTAGTTTGTGTGCAGCTAATTACGGGGTCTAAGTCTTTTAATTACTGTATCAAGCTCTTTAATGTGTCCTCATTCATTTTGAATTACACTCGTTCAAGTTTCAGTGTTGGACATGCTGCGGTCGTATCATGCTGCGCTCGGCATAGCCCTTTATTATAAAATATGCTATTGTTCTAAAGAAATTTTATACATGTATTCATTACATTTACATAGACAATTTGTTCCATTGGATTAGTAATGTCATTTTGTATGTCTTTACTTCAGTAATGTTCTTGCATGCATTGACATGTATGTACAGTATCATTGTCATGGTTTGATCGTTGTAAGTGTACAGGTTATTACACAGATTGAGTTCATTCTATACTACATTACAAAGATACCATTTATTCTCTATGAACTTCTGTAATACTATTTGATTTCTCCTTTAGTTAATGTGATGTCTCTACTTAGCTGATATATTGTTGACTGGTGAGGAAATCCCATAGTCAATACTGTAAACAGGGATATTTTAGCAGCAGTTTTATTTTTGCTGTATGGTCTGTAAGTCTGTTCAATCTTGTACTGGGAAGTTGCATTTTTCATGACAATATATGACGTAACAAACATAAAATTGAACGTCATAATCCCAAAACGTCATGTTTTGGCGGGAAAAGTTTTCGAATTTCAATTTTAGGCCATGTTAAATCAATTATCTGGTTCTCAGATAATGACTTTCAAAAAAATGGTGAGGGAGGGAGGGTATTTAATTTATGTATTTATTTTGTATGCTCATCCATACTCCATCGTTAAT
Source organism: Modiolus philippinarum (assembly GCA_002080025.1). NCBI lineage: Eukaryota > Metazoa > Mollusca > Bivalvia > Mytilida > Modiolidae > Modiolus > Modiolus philippinarum. The sequence continues at coordinate 10,427 of MJUU01004130.1, forward strand.
TAACTTTTCAGATTTTATGAAAAAATATTAAAATATGATAAAGTATAAAAGTAAGAGAGAACAAAACCATAAGTAAAAAAATAATACTCCAAAGACAATGAAAAACACAAATAGCAAAGACATTACACAAGGACAATATATGTATAGTCCCTGCATCACATAAGTACCACACAGAAAAGAAAAATGTATATTAATCATACCATAAATGGAGTATGCATCATAAATCTTAGAGTCAAAGCAAACTGCAATCATCAAAGACATGAAACAGGTAAAGAAAAGACAGATCCAATATACCTCACCAGGATATGTCACCTTAAAGAAACTCCTAGAGAAAATTGAATTAGACTCCCTTATAGGGAATAATTGATGAACCTTGATTAGATCCAATGGGATCCGGTAAATAAGGTGTATTTGTATTATTTACTTGGTCACAAGTTGTTGACAGCAGTACGAGTGGAAGAGTTACAGTCAGATACACTGACCATTTAGATAAAGGCAAATCTATCAAGGAAATCACAAAAATAAATTCTTCCAATGAGCAAAATGATAGTGGGGTCCCCTTACAGTGACTGCAATGACAGATTCTTTATTTTCGAGTTAGAACAAGATCTAGAGAGACCCTTCTCAGACTGGATTTCAAAACATTCTCGTGCACTAAAGGATCTCTGTTTTCTGGTATTTCAAGCAGAATCGCCATACTCCCTTTTCATAATTTCCTTTACGGTTGTTTAATCCGCCAAATTCACAATAAACGATGGGTTAACGCATGAAAACCCGTCAAAAATGTCAGCGAAATCAACTTTCGTTTTGTTGTTGACAAAACCATTCGGAATATAAACAGGAAGTAGCGATTTCTTTAAAGAAAACGAAAAATCAAGAGAGCTTCGAATGAAATTTGAGTTGTCTCTCTTTGATCAATTCAAGTGAAAAAGCGGGAAAATTTGAACGCGGAATTTGTTACCGTTGTATTTATTTTTTGGGGACAATAAATACAGGCCAGCGGCCAGGTTTTTGCCCCTGCGGCGGTATCTGAGAACCAGACAATTAATTTTACATGGCCTTATCATGAAATCTCTGTGTCACATGACGAGACTTACAGATCCTATTTTCGTGTTGGTATCAAGCGCGAAAATAAGACTGCCGCGAATATTTTGATGTAATTGGATAAATAAATAGATTACCTGACAATTGCAAGTTCAAGACTGTGCAAAATGAAATTTATCTTGACAACCTTGTAATAAAGACAGTGCAAAAAATTTGCAGGTTTACAGTAAGTAGCTTTAATGTACATTTATTTTACAGGTAAACTTTGCCTACAGAATCCAGATTTAGCTAAGAAATGTGTCGCAGCATTGGCAAGAGAATTAGAAACATGTAAAGATCCTACTATCAGAAACAATGTAGTAATTATAATGTGTGACTTGTGTGTCAGGTATGTTAATCTATTATCATTTTTGTCTCGCCTGCGACGAAAGTCGCTGAAAGCGAGACATAGGTATAGCAATCCGGCGGCGGCGGCGGCGTAAACTTTTTTCTAAAACCTTCATAACTTTTCAAGGGTAATACATACAAACATCATCTTTGGTCCACAGCACCACCAAGTGATGACCTTTCCAGCAGCATATATTTTGGATGACCTTGACCTTGTTTTCATGGTTCAATAAGCACATAAACATTGCGACATAGTTTCACATTCAAGTCCTTTTCTCAGGAACTATAATACCTAGACTTGTCATATTTGGTCTATAGTGAGATCTATATGGGTACACGGCAGTCTGACACCTGTCGAGTTGCCTTGACCTCAATTGCATGGTTCAGTGAACTTAGAAAATCTGCGACATAGTTTCACATTCAAGTCCTTTTCTCAGTAACTGTTACACCTAGACCCGTCATATTTTGTTTGTAGGGAGATTTATATGGGTACACGCCAGTCTGACACCTGTCATGTTTCTTTGACCTCAATTTCATGGTTCAGTGACTTTGTTAAATTTTTACATTCAAGTCTATTTCTCAGCAACTGTAGCCTCTAGACTCACAATATTTGTCCTATAGCAAGATTTATTTGGGTATATGCCAGTCTGACATTTGTCATGTGACCTTGACCTCAATTTCACGGTCTAGTGGCCACGTTAAATTTTTCTGCTTAAGTTCATTTCTAAATAACTAGAAGTGGTAGGTTGATAAAATTTAGTATGTAGGTTGGTCGTGGGTAGTACATGTCAGTCTGGTAGGTGACTTTTGTCCTTGACCTCAATTTCACAGTCTAGTGGCCACGTTAAGTTTTTCTGCTTAAGTCCATTTCTCAATAACTAGAAGTGGTAGGTTGATAATATTTGGTATGTAGGTTGGTCTTGGGTAGTACATGTCAGTCTGTCGGGTGACTTTTGTCCTTGACCTCAATTTCGCGGTCTAGTGAGCATGTTCACTTTTCTGATTAGTTCACTTAGATTTTACATCAATTTAGAATCCAGCAGGGACAGGCGAGACATCCTTTAGGGTCATCACTTGTTTAAGGTGTTTTGTCGAGCCTTCGACAAACTAAAAAAAGGCGAGACTTTGGTATGTTGATTCCGGTAGTGCCATTCAAAATTGTCTAAATTTTATGCATCTGTTTAACATTAACCATTCATGGCAGCCAATGGATATTTGGTATGCAGTTGCATTAGCATCAGTACAGATCAGTTTCAGTGGGGTTTAACCTGTATGTCTATGGTCCTGCAATGACTTTGAATATTAAATTGTTTATGATAGGAATAAAAGAAGTGGTGCTGCCACACTTATATAGATAGTGCCTGATGTTGACATAGCCTGACAGGTTTCGTTTTTTCAAGGACCTTCGTCAGAGGCAGAATGAAGTTAGGTTGGTTCCATGCTCTTTAAATACTTTCTTGTTTTTACCTGTTAGGAGTTTTACCTTTGATAGATAAATTATCTGTTCTTAAGGATTTTACCAGTTTGTTTATCCTTTACCGTGTAATTTTACCTGTTTAGTGGCCTTGGAACAGGTAATTTACCTGTTACTACATTTTCCCGTTGTTGGATATCTGTTCTCCAGGATTTTACCCGTTGGTTCACCCATTAGCGAGAAGTTTACCCGATATGGCAGATTACCTGTTAGTGGTTAAGTTATCCATTCTCTTTAATTAAGTGGTTACCAGGTAATTTATCCGTTTATCCATGTGCTGGTAATTTCCCTGTAAAAGGAGATTATTCGTTGTGGATAATTTATCCATTCTATTCATATAATTTTTTGGATGTGAATGACTGTGTCAATTTTCCTGTTTTCGTAGTTTGTTCATTAAAAACTAAAGAAAATAAGTCTCACATTGCTGTAATGATGACCAGTACATAAGGACAACACATCATACCTGGCAGGTAATTGATTTGTTATCCAGTGGGTAAATTATATTTAGCTTTTCCAGAGGGTAACTCATCCGTTAACAGTTTGGAGTCTTCCAAATGTCAGTACAATACTCATTTCATATTGTTTGATTAAATTGCTTATTTTTAATCCTAACCTCTTGATATTTGACATAAAGTTGCTTCTTGGGGAGTACATATTGATTGAACATCCAAATGGTGGCCTTTGACCCCTCAGCCATGAACGATCACACCAAGATTTTAGCAATCAACTAAGATTAACATTTAGTTTTCGATATATTGCTGCTGCTGTAAATCAGTGTGAAGATTCAAGTGTTATATGGGACAGGCAAGAAATATCCTGTATCAACAGATTATTATTTAATGAATTTAAAAAAAAATGATTCAATTAATTACCTTCAGATTTATTCATAAAAGATGTCAGAGTTCTGTGAAAGCAATATCTGTGTAAAAATGAATACAAAATAATATATTCAATCAAATACATGTAGAATTACCTGCAATTTTAAGCTGACAAGAATTTAAAAATCAGTTTGTTTAGATCAAAATAGTATTACAGTAAATTCATTAGGTCATTTTGTTATTTTTTCAGAACAAAAAAAAAATGTAAATGTCTCTTTTTTCAGTAATATCCGACTAAATTTAAAAAGTACAGAACATTTCATATATACATTGTAGTGTTGAATCTACATGTATTTTCAAGGATAACCACTTTTCAAAACCTTTATCTTCAAATGTTCTTCAATTTGTGCTTAATATGAAATTCATCACTGCTATGTAGGTATACAACAACAGCTGATAGATATGTGTCTAACATTGCTGCTTGTCTGAAAGATGAATCACCTCTTGTCAGGAAACAGACACTGACTCTCATTACAAGACTACTTCAGGTAAAAATGTAACTAACAATAACTTGATAGAAATGTGTCTAATATCGCTGCTTGTCTGAAAGACGAATCACCTCTTGTCAGGAAACAGACACTGACTCTCATTACAAGATTACTTCACGTAAAAATGTAACTAACAATATATATTGATAGATATGTGTCTAACATCTTTGCTTGTCTGAAAGACGAATCACCTCTCGTCAGAAAACAGACACTGACTCTCATAACAAGATTACTTCAGGTAAATATGTAACTTACAATATATATTGATAGATATGTGTCTAACATTGCTGCTTGTCTGAAAGACGAATCACCTCTCGTCAGAAAACAGACACTGACTCTCATTACAAGACTACTTCAGGTAAAAATGTAACTTACAATATACATTGATAGATATGTGTCTTATATATTGATAGATATGTGTCTAACATCGCTACTTGTCTGAAAGACAAATCTCCTCTCGTCAGAAAACAGACACTAACTCTCATAACAAGACTACTTCAGGTAAAAATGTAACTTACAATATATATTGATAGATATGTGTCTAACATCGCTGCTTGTCTGAAAGACGAATCGCCTCTCGTCAGAAAACGGACACTGACTCTCATAACAAGACTACTTCAGGTAACGTTTCTTATGGTTTTAAGGATATATTGTATTGTGCATTATTATAGAATACAAGTAGTGTTCTCAGTCAATTTTTAAAGACACCAAGCTGTAAATCCATTTTTATGCCCTCAGATCGAGGATCGGGTCGCATATTGTTTTTGTCCTGTCTCTGTGTCTGTTAGTCCGAAACTTTAACTTTGGCTATAACTTTTGAACTAAGTAAGATAGACTTTTCATACTTGTCAAGTGTATAGGTCTAGTCAAGAGGAAAATAAATATGCAAAAAAAAAAATTAGATGAGATCAAAGGTCAAGGTCACAGAGGTCAAAAATGGGTGAAATTGGCTGTTTTCACATATTTGACTGTGGAATCCTTATTGTTTATCCTGTTTAGACGGGGTTTGTTTTACGTTATTGCCAATAAAATTGCACAACAGTAGTGCGCCGACAGATTTGAGGATGCATTTACTGTTTTTGAGAAACAAGAGGCCCAAAAGGGTCAAATGGAAAAAAATGAATATTATGCCCCCAGATCGAAGATCGGTTGGCATATTGTTTTTGTCCTGTCTGTCTGTTTGTCTGTGCGTCCGAAACTTTAACCTTGGCTATAACTTTTGAACTATGCAAGGTAGACTTTTCATACTTGGCAAGTGTGTAGGTATAGTCAAGAGGAACATAAATATGCAAAAAAAAATTTAGATCAGGTCAAAGGTCAAGGTCACAGAGGTAAAAAAAGGGGTAAAACTGGGTATTTTCATATATTTTACTGTAGAATCTGGGGGCATATGTAATTTTTCACAAACACATCTTGTTAATTGTTGCATCTTGATGCAGTATTTTTCTGTAAGTTTCTTATAGCATGTTTAAACAGATACATTTTACAAATCTATTCCAATAAACAAAGAGACCTAAAAGGGCTTCATCTGTTTCGGAATAAAGGGGTTGAATTGGGTGTTATCTGGGGCCTATGTAGTGTTTCACAAACACATCTTGTTTTAAGCAGTTAACCTCTGTGATCTCATACTTAACTATATTTCACAGACAATATACATGTACATGTTTATGTCTACCTTCTGAAATTCATCTTGCTATGTTTTTTTTTATCAACATCTGTTCCCTCCCCTTCCTGCTCTCTCAAGGTTTTATTAATAAGTTACATTGGAGTCTTAATTTTTCTGCTTAATGACATTGTTTTGAACTCTGTTTTAAGATGTGTATTTGGCACATACATACATTACAATTATAATCTGTATAAAAATTTTGACAAACAGAATTCGAAATCTTCGAACAATATATGCATAAAAGAGAACTTGCAAGACCACAAGACCGTTGAATGTTAGCAAGATTGTTTTGAGAATAAGATGTGCTGAAGACAGGTTTAACTGTGTTGTGTATTTTACAGGAGGATTTTCTGAAATGGAAAGGAGTTTTATTTTTCCGCTTTATTATGACTTTACTTGATACAAATAAAGAAATTTCAGACTTTGGTGAGTACTTTATTATAGCCTTTATAAATGCATTTTCTACTTTTGAATTAGTTAAATGTATAAATGATAACTGAATGCCAAATTTACATGTTTATACATACATGTATACATGTATTTTATAATTTGTCCCTGTTAGGGCTATTCCATTAAAATGGATGTGGGTAGGTAGGAAGGGACTTTCTAAGTACCCCCACAACCAAAAACTGTTTTTAAATAATTTTACATAAAACTAATGGGAACATTCTAAGAATGACCTACGACCCATGTCCGATTATTTAACTCACCTCCCCCCACATCCATTTTAATGGAATAGTCCTTAACTAATGTGTACATTTATCACGGCTGGGAAACTCGATGGTCTCAACTGAATTTTACTACCAGGAAGTTAATAAATACAAAGTGACAGACCCTGTTTTTATACGACCGCAAAAATTTTGCGGTCGTATTATGGTATGGCGCTGGCGTCGGCGTCGGCGTCGGCGTTGGCGTCGGCGTCGGCGTCTGTGGACAGCNTCAAAGATCTAAAATATTACTGAAAACATATAAAAGTCTACGTTTTAAGACAGAAATTATGTTTATTGTAGTCAGTCGCTTCCAGGCGATTCTAAAATCCGGACATAAAGAAAAAACTAATTTACCATTGTTATTCGAAAAGAGAAAAGGGTTTTTGATTTATTAAAACTTATTTTATAAATGTATATGGAGTGGCATTCTCTGATTTCTCGAACTGTACTTATTAAGTGTAAATCACAGATTTCTGGACGCCAGTTTATTGGTTGAGAACATCGAGTTTCCCAGCCATGTTTATAATCCATGGATTATTGCAATCTCTGAAATTTCTTTGTTAAATCAATGCAAAGATTCTGAAATAAATGAAAATAGTCTCCAAGTTTTGTTTTATCTACACAGTGGTTAAATCAAATCAAAACAAATATTTTATTATACCAATCATGGACCCACAGGGGGCAATGACACAAAACACACATGATTAAAAACATACATACAAACATACATACGAGCTTGAGCAAAATCAAACAGATTGAATAAAAATTAATAAGCATTATAACAACAATTAGCTATATTATATTTACCAGCATCTATCAAAAAATGTATATTGGCCTGGTCCAGCAGTGGAATCAGGGTAACTCAAGACAGCCTTTCTGGAATTATATGTATATACCGAGACTTAAGTATATTACATAAAAATAAGTATATATTAAACAACACTGCAGCCCAAATTACAATATCTCGTGGGGTTGTGTAGCTACAAGAGACACCAAGGAACGGTTAAAAATTTATATTAAAATTCTCAAATGTTTTCATTTACGTGTGTAACTTGTATTTTTGATGTGTAAATTAAACTGCATATACATGTAAATTGTTACAATACTTAACCCACAAAACTTATATCAGCAAAGATTCCTATGTATTTTCAGCTGAGTTTTGTTTGATCCATATGTTGATGCAGAGACATCCTACCATGTTTTTCCATTATATTTATATTTACAGAGACATCCACCATGTTTTTCCATTATATTTTTATTTTCAGCTCGGTTTTGATTGATACATATGTTGATGCAGACATCCTACCATGTTTTTCCATTATTGTCTCGCCTGCGACGAAAGCCGCTGAAAGCGAGACATAGGTATAGCAATCCGGCGGCGGCGACGGCGGTGGTGTAAACTTTTTTCTAAAACCTTCATAACTTTTCAAGGGTAATACATACAAACATCATCTTTGGTCCACAGCACCACCAAGTGATGACCTTTCCAGCAGCATATATTTTGGATGACCTTGACCTTGTTTTCATGGTTCAATAAGCACATAAACATTGCGACATAGTTTCACATTCAAGTCCTTTTCTCAGGAACTATAATACCTAGACTTGTCATATTTGGTCTATAGTGAGATCTATATGGGTACACGGCAGTCTGACACCTGTCGTGTTGCCTTGACCTCAATTGCATGGTTCAGTGAACTTAGAAAATCTGCGACAGTTTCACATTCAAGTCCTTTTCTCAGTAACTGTTACACCTAGACCCCTCATATTTTGTTTGTAGGGAGATCTATATGGGTACACGCCAGTCTGACACCTGTCATGTTTCTTTGACCTCAATTTCATGGTTCAGTGACTTTGTTAAATTTTTACATTCAAGTCTATTATTCAGCAACTGTAGCCATTAGACTCACAATATTTGTCCTATAGCAAGATTTATTTGGGTATATGCCAGTCTGACATTTGTCATGTGACCTTGACCTCAATTTCACGGTCTAGTGGCCATGTTAAGTTTTTCTGCTTAAGTCCATATCTCAATAACTAGAAGTGGTAGGCTGATCATATTTGGTATGTAGGTTGGTCTTGTGTAGTACATGTCAGTCTGGCAGGTGATTTTTGTCCTTGACCTCAATTTCACAGTCTAGTGAGCATGTTCACTTTTCTTTGTTTGATCCATATGTTGATACAGAGACATTCCACCATGTTTTTCCATTATATTTATATTTACAGCTGAGTTTTGTTTGATCCATATGTTGATACAGAGACATCCTACCATGTTTTTCCATTATACATGTATTTATATTTACAGAGACATCCTACCATGTTTTTCCATTATATTTATATTTACAGAGACATCCTAACATGTTTTTCCATTATATTTATATTTTCAGCTCGGTTTTGTTTGATCCATATATTGATACAGAGACATCCTACCATGTTTTTCCATTATATTTATATTTACAGCTGAGTTTTATTTGATCCATATGTTGATACAGAGACATCCTACCATGTTTTTCCATTATATTTATATTTACAGAGACATCCTACCATGTTTTTCCATTATATTTATATTTTCAGCTGAGTTTTGTTTGATGAATATGTTGATACAGAGACATCCTACCATGTTTTTCCATTATATTTATATTTACAGCTGAGTTTTGTTTGATCCATATGTTGATACAGAGACATTCCACCATGTTTTTCCATTATATTTATATTTACAGCTGAGTTTTGTTTGATCCATATGTTGATGCAGAGACATCCCACAATGTTTTTCCATTATACATGTATTTATATTTACAGAGACATCCTACAATGTTTTTCCATTATATTTATATTTACAGAGACATCCTACCATATTTTTCCATTATATTTATGTTTACAGCTGAGTTTTGTTTGATCCATATGTTGATACAGAGACATGTTTTTCCATTATATTTATATTTACAGCTGAGTTTTGTTTGATCCATATGTTGATGCAGAGACATCCCACCATGTTTTTCCATTATACATGTATTTATATTTACAGAGACATCCTACCATGTTTTTCCATTATATTTATATTTACAGAGACATCCTACCATGCTTTTCCATTATATTTATATTTACAGAGACATCCTACCATGTTTTTCCATTATATTTATATTTACAGAGACATCCTACCATGTTTTTCCATTATATTTATATTTACAGAGACATCCTACCATGTTTTCCCATTATGTTTATATTTACAGAGACATCCTACCATGTTTTTCCATTATATTTATATTTACAGCTGAGTTTTGTTTGATCCATATGTTTATACAGAGACATCCTACCATGTTTTTCCATTATATTTATATTTACAGAGACATCCCACCATGTTTTTCCATTATATTTATATTTACAGAGACATCCTACCATGTTTTTCCATTATATTTATATTTACAGAGACATCCCACCATGTTTTTCCATTATATATTTACAGAGACATCCCACCATGTTTTTCCATTATATTTATATTTACAGAGACATCCTACCATGTTTTTCCATTATATTTATATTTACAGCTGAGTTTTGTTTGATACATATGTTGATGTAGAGACATCCTACCATGTTTTTCCATTATATTTATATTTACAGCTAAGTTTTGTTTGATCAATATGTTGATGCAGAGACATCCTACCATGTTTTTCCATTATATTTATATTTACAGAGACATCCCACCATGTTTTTCCATTATATTTATATTTACAGAGACATCCTACCATGTTTTTTCCATTATATTTATATTTACAGAGACATCCCACCATGTTTTTCCATTATATTTATATTTACAGAGACATCCCACCATGTTTTTCCATTATATTTATATTTACAGAGACATCCTACCATGTTTTTCCATTATATTTATATTTACAGCTGAGTTTTGTTTGATACATATGTTGATGTAGAGACATCCTACCATGTTTTTCCATTATATTTATATTTACAGCTGAGTTTTATTTGATCAATATGTTGATACAGAGACATCCTACCATGTTTTTCCATTATATTTATATTTACAGAGACATCCTACCATGTTTTCCCATTATATTTATATTTACAGCTGAGTTTTGTTTGATCCATATGTTGATACAGAGATATTCCACCATGTTTTTCCATTATATTTATATTTACAGCTGAGTTTTGTTTGATCCATATGTTGATGCAAAGACATCCCACTATGTTTTTCCAACATTTCCTGGAGTGTGTATTTCACTTCAATGCTTATGAAGATCATGCAAGTATGTAATAACTGGATGCTATGATGATGAATACTTACTTGACTGAATATAAAGGATACTGCAGAAGTACTTTTATTCATGGACATCAATTTTTGTGGTTTTCATAAATAACACTGTGTCGTGGTTACTTAAATTCGTGGTTTCAAATTCAGTGCATTAAAACTCTTGGGAGAAATGCATTCCATTGGGAGCTTTATTTCATTGTAGTGGACCACGAAATCCAGGAAAATTGGAACCCAAGACAATAGTTCTTTCACAGTATGTGGTTTAAATATGAAAGAAATAATATTTCAAAAGAATTTAAAGTAACAAAAGATGAAAGCATGAAAAGAGTTTGATAATGATATTGACTAGTGTGTTAGAAGTTTTTATGCCCCGCCTACGATAGTAGGGGGGCATATAGTGTTTGGGTGTGTCCGTCCGTCCGTCCGTCTGTTCATCCGTTCATCCGTTCGTCCGTCCGTCCCAAGTTAGGTTTACCCTTAGGTTTAAGTTTTTTTCTATGAAGGATGTATGCTATTGTCATGAAACTTTGTATAAATAGGGGGGTAGTATGAGGTTTAACCTTAGGTTGAAGTTTTTTCTGTGAAGGATGTATGCT
>MJUU01004139.1:0-10720 GCA_002080025.1 Modiolus philippinarum
TAACATAGAACAGTCACCGGTGTGTCAATATTTGTTTTCTCAAGTTAGTTGTTTTGACATTTAGTGTTGAAATTGTACATTGAATATAAGTAAGAAATGGAAATTGTCAATGTATTGCTGTCTTTATTTTGCATAATAAGTATGGTAAGTTCAACATATTTTTCCATATTTGTTTGGATTTAAAAAAAAAGAAATACAAGTCTCACATTGCTTTACTTCAACTCTCGAGTTTCGATCATTTGGCGACTTAAAGATTTATTTAAGTTCAAAATTGATTGAAACCCATGCACTTATTTAGATATGAAGAGTGGAACCGTACAAGTTTTGATGCAAATGTAATTGCTATGTTATGATTAAAATATAATGGTAAAACTAACAAGGGTTTTGCCCTTGAGTTTTATTTATTGGTTAATTTCAAAACACGCAATATTAACAAAATGTTACTAATTTACATACTTTTCAGTACCAATCACAAAAAGTACCGTTTTTAATTCGTACATTTTATAAAGGTCTGTTTTTTAATGTTTTTTTTCTGAAATATATTATTTACTGACATCTTTATGTTAGCATTGTCCTGCAGTTTTATGTATTTTGTTTAGCTGTGGTTGGCCAATCTTATATTGAAGATTCCCCTCAGGTGCTATTTTTTTCCTTTTTTACCAGACATTTTTTAAAATTGTTTATATTTCTCAAGAATTAAATAGTAATGAAACATTAAGAAGTTTCCAATGTTTCAGTGATTCTGATGATGAAGACACGTGGCTAGGACAAACGTGACAATGAAAGTAGTTGGAAAAAACGATATCAATACCCAACAATAACATTCGGCGTTAATATTGCCTTTGTAAAATGTAGTTTAGTAAGACTCGAAGTGCAGAACAAAGGAATCAAAATAGCATAATTGCTAATTCGCAGAAATAACGGTTCTTTGGAGGGATTTCAGGAATCTTTCAAAAAGTATACTCAGACGTTTTTCAATTTAACTAATATAGAAATGAATAGTTTCCAAACAAAAAATTCAGATCTCTCGGTAGAATTCTGTGACGTAGCAGGTATTTAATAAAATGGAGATAAAAATCTGATGTCAATGATGTACACTTGAACCGTAAGCAATTCAATTGTAGGTTATTAAGTACCAAGTAGATTAATGCTTTTTGTAGAAAATTACAAAGAATTAAGCAAAAACATGCAATTCAAATTCAATGAAAATAACTATTTCAAATGGAAAAAATTGAACAAGGATTGTTTTGCTAGGTAAAAGTGTCTTCCAGCAAGTTTACGATTTTTTTCGTGACTGTGTCTTAATGGTCAATATATTTGTTATCAGATAATTGCGAAAATACATGTATATGTACATGTATATGTAGAATCAAGCCTCACATTTACATTTGAACCACAATAAATATCAAGAAAACAAATAATGGATCTGCAGATTATTTCCACTTGGTCGATGCCTCTGGTGGTGGACAGTTATTCACCAGCCCAGTAGTCAGTGCTTTGGACCCGAAAGCCGATTTTATTTGAAACTGGCAATATCTTTATAAATTTTGTTGAAAACTGAGGAGTATCTCCCTCATGCAAAGCTCTGTCCTTCTTTCCATTTAGATCATAATGCTTATTTGTTATCTATAAGTTTTTAAACATCTTTGAATTTATGGTCTTTCAAATATTTAGATTTTTCCGCACTGAAGAGACTTAAATTGTCGAAATGGCCATATCCAGAAATTAAATGTACAGTAAGTTCGGTATTTAGTTATTCGTTGCCACTGGGTCGATGCCTCTGCTGGTAGACTGTTAGTTATACAGACCAGTAGTCAGTGTTTTGGTGCTGATCCGAAATCCGATTTTATTTGGAAACTTGCAATGTCTATTTTTTGTAAATTTTGTTGAAAACTAAGGAGTATCTCCCTCAGTCTTCCGTCTTTTGGTTTTCTTGATTTTACCTTGTCTCTGTACGTTGATTTATGTAATCTTGTGGTTTGTTCTTTTGGTATTCTACTGCCGTTTATTTGCCAGTTAATTTTATGTTTGTGGACGATCCTGCATCAATTAAGAACAATTTACATGGATGTAGCGTCGTTTAGCATCTGACAATGAATTCTGCTCAAACCGAAACTAGAGCCGCCAGAGGTATGAACAGAGCTCATTATTAGCCTTGTGGTGATTTGAAGGCGAAGAACGGCAATAAAAGCGTTGTTCTATTTCTATATTTTACCGTGTATTTGTAGTGACTGTATCATGTACGTTTACTTCATATCCTTTCATTGTTCACTAGGGACAATTTTATCTTTCGAAATTTTGAGTCATCTGCAGTACGTATCCACGCATGCCAACCTTCCGCTTTCTCGGGGGTTTTGGAGGGGAAATTCCAATGTAGGCTCCGAAAATCAAAAGTTGAAATTCCAAATAAAAGACACTTGAAGACAATTAAACAACCAAGGAAAAGTAATGATTAAACACATTAGAACACTATAAACAACAAAAGCGTACCATGAGACCCCCTTTGGCTAAGTTATAAGGAGTTTCTTTATTTGACACGAAGCAAGACTCTTATGGCGATTTTCAAGAGTTGGCAGGTATGAGTATCTCACCAACAAATTATAGCCGACAGTAGAGCAGCAAACACCACTTTATCATTTTTTTTCTCCACCATTGCTGTACCTTTCTTTCCATTTTATGAATTGTAGTTGATGAATAGTCCATTTTCTTAGTTTTAGTGGTTTTTGATGCTACAGAAATGCGGCATAGAGAATTAGAAAGGCTTGGATACCTGTAAAAACCGTTGAATTCCTACCTGTATCACTACCACTAATGCAGAACAGTAGCTCCCTTAATTCTTGTTTGATATCTAAACGTGGCGTTAGTTTTATTTTCTTTGCTTTGCTCTGTTGTTTTATGTTCAACTATTGGATACGTTAAAAGTTAAATTTTCTATGGACCAAAACGTTTTGAATGCTGTGTCAACTGCAATGCTTTTTCATGCCTTTTTTACTTCAACATTATTTTCTATTTTGATCTGAAACATAAGTTATCTCAAATATACCTATCCAGCTTTTATTATATTTTAAATGGCATTGAATCTTTTTATATCCAAGATAGAAATTGTTGAATTTGTCATGCAAAAACTTTGACATTAACTTAGTACATCTTTTGAATAAATTGAAAATAAGACCTAAGGATCTATGCGTTGATATAAGTACAAAAATTCTATTATTTGATTTGTACTCCACTAGAAAAATATGTTCTTGCTACGCATGTCAATTCTCTGGCATCCAGTAAGATAATCTTCTTGTTTGTGTATCATATAGATACATAGGAAGAAAGGAATAATTCATTTTAACAAATATATGAACAATAAAGGCATTATTTCTTCATAGTTGCGTTACTAATATATAAATATTGTTTAAAGTATTCACCTGTATATGGTTCATATCATGTTCAGAATAATTAACCCATATACATGTAGATAAGTTCAAGTATCCCTTACATAGTGCGGAGCAAAAAGCTGGAAAAAAATCACAATTAAAATTTATTTCAGTACTCTAGAGTTCATTTACTACCTCGATAATATTGAAAATTGAATATTATCAAGGTAGAGTCAAAACAATCAAGAAAGCGTCAACGACAAATACAACCACTAGATTCAAACTCGCCGAATAAAGGTAGAGGCGAACCTATAGCAATATAATATCTTAAACTTATTTATAATTTATAGAAGTACAAAAGCGAAGGAACAAAAGATTGGCAATTGCAGAAATCGAAGTCCAGAGACGTGGCCAAAACGAGAACACAGAGAAAGAATAACACAAGAGAGCCACAAAACACTGAAATAAAAACACAAAACACTCAAAACCAAAGCACTCAGAGTGTGAACTTCCATAATGTGACATGAAATCACACTCTAGATCAATAAAACTCGTCTTTGATTTTACCTTAAGAACTAAAAACGATGTTTAAATTCCGTTGAAGAAAGCACTGCAAAGGACGTCAGGAATGACTATAGGGCATATCGGTATAAGGGGGAGGGGTTCAAAGGATATTGGCCTTTCAGTTTAAATACCTTTTTATGAACATAACCTAATAATCACATACAAAGTAACATATTCATAAATTGCTAAACACATCTCATTTAAGAAGATTTATAGAAGATATCAACATTTGATCGTGACTCGCTAACAGCTTATTACTATGGCAATTCCTGTCCTCGTTTTACAGAAATTGTGTTCAAAATGCCAAAACCTGATAAAATATCCAGACAAACTGGGACAACTTACATTATTTAGGTAATACGAGATATTGACTGGACATTTTGCATGAATCTGTTGGCTATTGGATCAAATGACCTAAAAATTAAACAGGTATACTGGCTTCTTACTAATGATACTGATGCCTACTGAAATACATGATAATAATATTTTCCCAAACCCTCCCGGAAGATTTGGAGTTTGATTTTTGTCTTCTTTAGTGCCATTATAGTGTTTTACTAAGAGACTGGACTCATTGAGCTAGGCGGCAATTTAGCGGCGAGCACTCATTGATACATCTTTCAAAATTACGTGTTGTGTTATTCTTTTCTTATAAAGATAGTGGTCCTGTAGCTAATAGTCTACCTGTATTTGGGTTTTATCTGCATGTTTATTATACTATAAAGAAAAGGGATAGAGAAAGGGGAGGTTTGGGTACCCATAAACCGATTTAACCCTACTACTAGCTTTTGCTAGTACCGGTACAAAGTGCGGCTATCCTGAGTTCTTATCGTTGTTAACATTTGTATTTTGTCTTTTTATGGGTGTTTTGTTTTGGTGGATTGTGGCATGTGGCCATTGAAGGTGTCTCCTGTTATCTTTTGTGTTTGAATTATACGATTCATCGTCACCGAGGTCTTTATTTGTTAAGTTGAAATTGGTATGCAATATATTTGGGAATGTCTGGAATTCTTAATAACCTTACCGTCGGTTTGAAAAGAAGTTTACGTCACATAAAAGTGACCATCATCAAATTTTGTTCATAGTAATAAACATGGGTCGTTGAATCATTAAAGAAATGTAAGATATTGGTGACGTAGTAACGTGTTTGTTTTACGTTACCTGAAACGCCTTTAATTAAATCATCCACATTTTTACCCGCATCATTTGATAATTTTTAACTGATGATGTCGGGATGGAAACGCTTTAGATGTTTTATTGTCTGTATACTTCATCTTTTTGTAGATTAGAAATTCAATATATGTATTTAATTGAAAATAGCTTTTGTTGAAAAGTATGCTTTAAGACATTAACAGATAAAATGGAATTCTAAAACAGTTACTCATGTTACTATCCCGTGTACTGTCAACAGGTGATGGAATTGGGGAAGTAAAGGTAAACTTCTTTGACCTATTTACCTGACATGACTTAATATAATGAAGGTCTGATAAAATTTGATTATGATTGTCACGAGTAGATCTATCCATATATCCTCTCAAGAAATTTGAAACGCATACATACAAAAAGTACCCGTATCTTACGTGCTGGTTCGTCTGTCTTGGACAATGGCTTCAGACACTTCTTAATCTTTTTAGGCACATTGATCTGCATCGTCAAGACAATCCCGAAGCAAAAAGTTAGCAAAGGAGAATTCCAAAATAAAAAATCCAAAAACACGACAATTCATATCAATCACGAATTGAGACAGCATGACAAAGACAAAACAATAAACCAATAAACAAAAATGAACAAGAACGCCACAAAACTAATGCAATGTTGACACTTACTCGGACCAATTTTTTGTTGTTGTTGATAGTTAAAGAATAAACGGGAAATTTTTTAATTGCACCATTTTTTGGCTGAATATTTCTTCTATTGCAATTTTTGCTATGGCGTTTGTACAGAAATATGCTGCATATAAGAATTATAAAGGAGAAAAAAGAAATTGTAGATTAAAAAGTTGTTAATAAAAAGAAAAGCAAAGGTATATATTTTCAAGTTTTGCAGAAGAACTTCACAAGCAGAGTCTACATTTCAGAATATATCATTTCATTCTTGTTTAACAATTTTCTGATACATTTGCTTGATGTCATTTTATTTTTTCCGTCTTTTAGCCATGTGCTTCTGTTTTGTAAACAAAAGTAGCATTAGCCTATCGAAAAACTACTTTTTGATTGCTAAGTTTCCAAGTAAGTCCTTCGAAGTTTTTGATTAAAGTTTTCTTTGGCGGATGACATTATCAAAAAACCGTCAAAAACATTGACCAAGATTTCCTTGAACAAGAATACTTTGATAGTGTCAACAGGGCTCAAACCACTGGTAGTGTGAACTTAGGGCTCAAAGCACTAGTAGTGAGAACTAATACAAAAACCTGATGTATCATCAGGTGCCGAGGAATGGTAGGCATTATCTGCTCCACGCATGGCACCCGTCACACTGCCAGTTTGTATATGGTGTTGAGAGATCCGTTTGGAAGCTGATTTGGTTAAATAATATACCAATCCAATGAAATAACTAGAAGGACATATTGTCGATTTTCAAAGTTACTCCTCGAAACACGTGAACATCATAACGAAATTTTCTGTTTAATATGCAATTTTGGGTATTTATTGTATTTTAAAGTGACTTCTTGAGTATACTACAGAAATAAGCTTATAATTTCGACTTCATACTTAGTAACTGAAATGGGGAGGGTTTGCAATTTAAGTTAAATATTTCTCCATTTGCCATATATAACGACTTTATATGGCAGCATAGAAACAAAACAAATTCTGTGACCTTATTTTCTATTCTTGAAAATTGTCCCAAACACTTGAAAGAGTAATCATTGCTTAGTTTCACCAAGAACTTAAAATGACTCATGTCATTATTAAAAAAAATCGATCCAAAATTATTTGCAAAGCGAAGGACTATTGTCACAATTCAAAATTTATTGGAAGAACCACTACTTAAAATATATATCAATGAAAATCATGTTCAAACAAATAAATCCTGTAGTGACTAAAACATCATCAAACACTTGCGTAACACATATTTTGTTCCATAAACAAAATTATGGGCAAACAATTTTAATAATGTTATAGATAAAACATAATCTTTATGTATAAAGACAATTGGCAAAGCAAATAACCCATGACATATAGANGTCAATATCCATCTCCTTAACAAGACAGTCTAAATAGTGTTTCTTGCATACAAACACAATATTGTTAGAAGCTTTGTCTGCAGGTACTATGACGTATTTTTCCTGGAGGTTTGTCAATGTTTTAGCAACAAGAGGGTCATCAAATATGCTGGGCGTTCTAGTTTTCATAGATGTTTTTAAGCGCCGGATACGATTCATGATTAATCATGTTCAAACAAATAAATCCTGTAGTGACTAAAACATCATCAAACACTTTCGAAATACATATTTTGTTCCATAAACAAAATTATAGGCAAACAATTTTAACAATGTTATAGATAAAACATAATCTTTATTTATAAAGACAATTGGCAAAGCAAATAACCCATGACATATAGAAGAATATATATAAAATCCACAATCGCATCGAGTGAGAGACGACATTTCTACACTGGAGATAGTTAAATTTTCAAATTTTTAAACGCGACTCTCACCGAGCGTTTCAAATATTAGAAAATTTAACTATCGAGAGAGCCCGGCGAGAGAGTAGAAATATCGTTTCTCTTGAGATTCGGTTGTGGATTATAGGATTTTTGTCAATAGAAAGGATGTGAAGTAAATGCTAATGATTAGCTTTTACTTCATATCCTTTCTATTTTTATTGTTAAACTTAAATTATTAGCAAGCAAAACAACTCCCATCATTCCGAAAAGAATAAAACATGATTATTTGCAAACAAAATAACTCAAATCATGGAGAATGTTGTATATATTTTTGGCAAATGAAATAGCTCATGACATAGATAAAGCAAAATATAATATAATAATGGAGCAACTGAAGTCAAATTCTGAAGAACCTAACATCAGGCTACATTATACATCATTTGAAAGGTAATTTGGTTCTCTATCCATTTTCATCGTTCGTCAAATTGGGAAGTGGTCACGACTTTTTTAAATGAAGGTCAAAGGTCAAACTTCTGAAATTCTGGTAAGCTCATTTCAGTCATTTATTTCAACGTGAAGTTAAAATATTGACTTAAATGGGTACATGTCTATGAGCCATTGATAACAATTTAGACCTCCATTATTCATAAAGCGATTCACAGGGTACGAATTTATGAACGAGGTCCAAAAACACGACTTGCCCTTTATATAAGCAGTTTGTAAAATGACCTTGACCTTTTGAACTTTGACATTAACATAAATTCCAACGACATACTATATAGATGTTTTTAGTCAAATCAAACCGATACTTAATTGGTTATACATTTGATAACTTCACTCATAATCGACCATAAAATTGACTTAAAATCTCAGAATTACGAACTGGTATACATAAAAGTAATAAGTTATGTCGTCGGTAGCCTACAAACCACGACAAGGTCACAGACAATATAACAACAAGTTTTTAAGTTTAAAAAATGCATTTAATATATTTTGGTTTTTTCTTTGGGTGGGTGGGGTTAGTTTTTTTTTTAATATTTTTCACATTTTTGAAATATTTAAAATTTGTTTTCTTTAGTATATAGAAATAAACACACACTAATGAAACCCATTTTTAAATAATAATATATTTCTTGTTTTTTTATTATAATTATTTTTTTACATTTATTTTCTATCGAGGAAAAAATAACATGTACACGTTCCAACGCATTGGACACATCATCCTACACTTAATAGATCATCATTTCTTCTCGATGTACTATACAAGTTTTCCGTATCATTCCGATTCATCGTCATTGTCATTCATGTTGACATCAGATTTTAGCAATTAGGGTTTTCACAAATATTGGTATCATGACAAAGACAAAGTTCTGTGCAACGCAAGTTCTGCTCATAACACATGCATGACTTGCTATCTAAGTTCCAACCTTTACATGTGCAGATTACATCTTGCAGAAAATCAGAAGTCATTTTCCTCGTGAACAATACTGGTTCAGGACCTTTAGCTTCTTATTACCACACGTAGATATACGTTGAGCTAATAGATGTTTTGGCAATGTGGCTAGACGTCGATATCTATGAGCAAATAAAGAAATATGGAGTAAATGTACATCGGACAAAATCCCTATAAATACATGGTAAGATGAAGCTAATGGAAAAACGCTTTCATTGTGGTTCTTCATCTTGAAGTCACCATGAGGCCTTCAACAAAGAGCAAACACTCTTACTGTGTCTGAATACACGTCCTAAGCACATACTGAAGAAAGGCTGACTCGGTAGGTGGGAGTCAAAACAAACTAGACCCCTTGCATGTAGCAAGCTTAACTCATAACTTGTTAAAATCTCAGTGGTAAGAAGCAAAAGTGAAAGTCTAGCCACATTGCCAAACCACCTTTCAACTAACCGTACATCTGTTGGTGGCGGAAAGGAGCTAAAGGTCCTGAACCAGTATTGGTCAACGGGAAAATGTATATTTTGTTTTTCTGCCAGATATAATCTGCACATGTGAAGACAAAAAACTTAGGTAGCAAACAACGGCATTCGAATACCGAAGCAACAAAAATCTTGGATATTACAAAAATCAAAGTCCAGATATATGGATAAAAAAAGAATACAGAAAAACAGGGACATGAGACGTCCACAAATCACAACATTCAGAACTAAGACACTTATATGTGGGAATTCCTATAAAAACCGGGAGTGACATCAGGTGCTCAGAAAGGGTAAGCATGTCCTGTGCCCCTTAGCGACACCGGTAACCCGATCATTAGGCATTTACTGTTTTTGAAGATCTGTATAGTGGCAGATTAGTACATGGTGAATGAAAGGATATGGAGTAAATGCACATGAGACAAAATCTCTACAAAAACATGGTAAAAAACAAGCAAAGGAACAACGCTTTTATTGTTCTTCTTCATCTTGAAGTCACCCTGAGGCCTTCAACAATGAACTTTGCTCATACCTCATAGTAACTTCAAGACGGCCCTAGCACCTGTTTGAGTGAAATTCTTTGCTAATTGTCGAGCAACGATACATCCATGTCTTCATTGGTCAAGGGTGCGGGATTGTCAACAAACATTAATTAAACTGGCAAAGTGCCTCTTACAATATCATTTTCTCACCCTTTTACGAAACCAATTAAAAATTCATGATACGTGTTACTTCTCTAACCCTCAAACAGTATCAAGGTAAAAATTTGAAAAGCTTTTGAAAATCATTATAATTTTGCAGTTTTTATATCAGAATTCTATCCCCTTAAAAATACTAAGGCTTCATTCCGTGTATGGCACTCGGTGGATGTCCTTGGTACTGGATTTTGCCTCTTATTTCGATATTTTTACGTAATGTGTGCTGCTTTTCTAACTATTTTCGGATTATCCCATAAAAACCAAATGTGACAGCAGGTGCTCAACAACGCTAAGTATGTCCTGCTCCGCCAGCGGCAACATCACAATATAAGTGAGTCAATCCAGGGTCAAGTCAAATCCGTGAAGACGTGAAATCTAGCTGAAAATGTGTCCGTTTTAATTTGAGATACCGACACGTAATATCTTTCAGTGATGATATGGTTACGGCCATAGCTTTTTTGGAGAAATGAAAGGAAAATGAACAAATCCTTGACTCAGCAGATTTTGGAACATTGTTTTTGCTCTTTTCAAAAATTCAGTATATAAATACAAAAATTGCCA
>MJUU01004139.1:24043-58039 GCA_002080025.1 Modiolus philippinarum
TGAACTATCCGGCAGTTTAGCGGCGAGCACCCCTTGAGCTATCTTTCAAAATTACGTATTGTTTTTCTTTCTTTCAAGATTGTGGTCATGGGGTTAGTAAGTCTACCTTTATTGGGTTTTATTCGTATGTTTATTATACTATAGGGAAACGGGACAGATAAAGGGGAGGTTGGGGTACCCATAAACCGATTCAACCCTACCGCTGGCTTTTGCTAGTGCCAAATCAAGTTCGTCTGTCCCGAGTTCCTATCGTTGTCTACGTTTGTCTTTTGTCTTATTCGTGTTCTAAATGTGTAGTTCCATAGCAGATGGTGGCATGTAATTATAATTTTCAGCCATTGTAGGTGTTTCCTTTTATCCATTTTTTTTACATCTGATGTAAACATACTGGGCCCTAAGACAAAAACAGTTCTTCCCAGGACAAGGATTCACTAAAAATCAATTATATTACCTTGACATTCAATGTCAAGGTCATTGTGACCTAATTCTTTTATGCAACACTCCACATTGACCGAATGCAAATACATACCAAATATGAACACACTTGGCGTTAAAACAAAAAGGTTGTGCACAGGATAAGGGTCTCTAAAAAATCAATGATTTGACCTTGACATTCACGTTCAAGGTCAAAGTGGTCTAATTCTTTATGCGACACTCTGCTAGGACCCAATTCATATGCATACCAAATATGAACACACTTGGCCTTAAGACAAAAAAGTTCTGTCCAGGACACGAGTTGCCTTATAAAACTCTATTATTTGACCTTTACATTCAAGGTCAAGGTCATAGTGACCTAATCTTTTTACGCGACACTCCGCCATGACCAAATGTATATGCATACCAAATCTGAATCCAATGGTTCATAAGATAAAAAAGTTATGCCCCGGACAAGGTTGTATTAGAAGAAAAAAAAAGAAAAAGAAGAATTAGGGGTAATTCAAAATGTCTCCCTTCGGTGAAGGGAGACTTTATAAACAAAAATACGAAAATACCAAAGTTGCAGAATAAACGGTAAAATTTGGATATACTGTACACATGTTTCAATTGCAAGCAGTAACCTGTCATCAGCAGCATTAGAATCAAATAATATGGAAAGCATAATAAAAAAAGAACAAGATGTGTTTGTGAAACACTATGCCCCCGGCAGCAACCATGTCTACCATACAAAATAAATACTAAAATTGCAATCACTATAAATTAAGGTTAAGTAGACATTTGTACTAAGGTCCATTAGATCTATCCACATCTAGAATATCAAGCCTCTTGCAATTGAAATTTGCAAGCTAAAAGCAAATTCTAAATTTTGACCTCTGTGACCTTGACCTTTGACCTGACAAATTTGCATAATGATGTTCAACTTTATATGATCAATATACGGGCCAAATATGAAGGTCCTGTCACATCTGGTTGGAAAAATATCGGCAATGTTCAAGTTTTCAAATATTTTCACTCAGTGACCTTGACCTTTGACCTGACCCATATTTTTTGGTGGATTTGTATTAAGCTTCATCTATTAACATATAGAATATCAAGCCTCTAGGAATTGTAATTAAGGAGCTAGAGCAAAATCTAGATTTTGACCTTTTGACCTCTGTGACCTTGACAGTTGATCTGACCTTAGTGAAATTTGCATAATGCTGTTGAGTTTCATATGACCAATATACAGGCCAAATATGAAGGTCCAATCACATCTGGTTGAAAAGATATAGGCAATGATAAAGTTTTTGTTAAAGTTTTCAATTTTGCACTCGTTGACCTTGACCTTTGACCTGGCCTAAATTTTTCGGTGGATTTGTATTAAGTTTCATAAGATCTATTCACGTATAGAATATCAAGCCTCTAGCAATTGTAATGAACGAGCTATAGCAAAATCTAGATTTTGACCTTTTGACCTCTGTGACCCTGACCTTTGACCTGACCTTAATGAACTTTGCATAATGGTGTTCAGCTTTACATGATCAATACACATACCAATTATGAAGGTACTATCACATCTGGTTTAAAAGTTATGAGCCAGGTTAAAGTTGCGGACAGACAGACATACAGACAGACAGACAGACAGGACAAAATAATATGCCCCTGATCTAAAGATCCAGGGGCATAAAAAAGTTAGAAAAGAAGTACTCATTACAAAACGTACCGAAATAGCAAGCCAAATCCAGTACAAAGGACATCTACCGAGAGCCGCCATAATATTTTAATAGGTTAGAATTTCAATAAAGACAGAAAATTTCTATAAAACGGAGGGTAAATTTTGGTTGCAGAGAAGTCTGACTTTAGACTGGTGAATACCCTCGGGTACCTCTGGTCCAACAGCATTGCCGTCGGTCCAATGGTTTTAACATACAAAAATACCAAAGTTGCAGAATAGGCTGTAAAATTTGATTACAGGTTTTGCAAGGCACAGGCACCTGTTTCATAAAAAATGTCAGTCCCTCCCTCTCTTCTTCCACAAGGTAGGCAACTATGGTTTTCACCAGTCTCGCTTCAACTCGTTGATGGCTGATTATTTCTTATCCCTTCGATGTATGGATTGCACCGTTTGATTCCTGATATATTTTTCTATACAACTGTGTCAAAAACACTTACCTTTGGTACTGGCACTAGCAAAGCCAGCAGTAGGGTCAAACCGGTTTATCGGTACCAAAACTTCCTCTTTATATGTCCCGTATCCCTATAGTATAATAGACACACGAATAAAACCCAATACAGGTAGATTACAAACTCCATGGTCACAATCTTGAAAGGAGAGAAAAAACTACCTTAAGGATTTGGTCACAAATCATCATATATTTCAGTTAACAGCGGCAGTATCATATAGAGGCCAGTTTGCATGTAAAAATTTCAGGTCACTTGATCTCAAAGCTAATTTAACGGATGCAAGCAGAGTATCTTGTCAATAAGAACTTATCAGTGCAACTTTAAAGTTTAAAAAAATGTCCCATACTTGAAGTAGCAAATTCTGGTTTACCAGACTTTGACTTCCTGTTTACCGACTAACATAATTTTCAGATGTTTACTGTAAATTGTGGAAACTTTTCGTAATATTTTTACAATATCTTTAGTATTGTGTAATGTCAACTTTTTTTCCAAATCATTTGGAGACATTCTACTGGGGGAAATGGGGATATCATTTTGTGGCTCGACAAGTCATATTACCACTACTTTTCTCAGACATGCTCAAAGCTCGTGGTGAGGGTGACTTTAAAATAATGTCCTAAACCGCAAGTCGCATTTGCCGAACAACTACTTCCTGTTTACCGACTTTCCTAATTTTTGGACATCTTTTGTCAGTTGTAGACATTTTTATGCCCCCGCGACGATAAGTCGGGGGCATATTGTTTTACCCCTGTCCCTCCGTCCGTCTTCCGTCCGTCCTTCCGTCCATTCGTCCGTGGGTGTACATGGTTTGTCCGCGCAACTCCTCCTACAGTTTTTATGCTAGAAAATTTTTATTTTGCAAATCATTTGTACCTATATTGAAGATGTGCATCTGATAAGGATTTTGATTTTGGTGCATTTTTGTCAAAAATATACATTGTTGAACTTAGTCATTTTTTTGGTGATTTTTCATAGAGGGTACATAGTTTGTCCGTGGAACTCCTCCTACAGGTTGAATGCTAGGAAGTTTTTATTTTGCAGATCATTTGTACCAATATTGAAGATGTGCATGTGGTAAGGATTTTGATATTGGTTATTTTTTGTCAAAAATATACATCGTTGAACTTAGTCATTTTTTGGTGATTTTGTGATAAAGGGTACATAGTTTGTCCGTGCAACTCCTCCTACAGTTTTGATGCTAGGAAATTTTTATTTTGCAGATCTCTTATACCTATATTGAAGATATGCATGTGGTCAGGATTTTGAATTCGGGTAATTTTTGTCAACATTATAGATTGTTGAACTTAGTCATTTTTTGGTGATTTTTCATAGTGGGTACATAGTTTGTCCGTGCAACTCCTCCTACAGTTTGAATGCTAGGAAATTTTTATTTTGAAGATCATTTGTACCAATATTGAAGATGTGCATGTGGTAAGGATTTTGATATTGATAATTTTTATCAAAAATATACATTGTTGAACTTAGTCATTTTTTTGGTGATTTTGTGATAAAGGGTACATAGTTTGTCCGTGCAACTCCTCCTACAATTTTGATGCTAGGAAGTTTTTATTTTGCAGATAATTTGTATTTATATTGAAGATGTGCACGTGGGAAGGATTTTGATTGTATTGCATTTTTGGAAAAAATATACATTATTGGATGAATTATTAATAGAGGGGACACAGATTGTCCACACAACTCCTCCTACAGTTTTGTTGCTAGGAAGCTTTTATTTTGCAGTTTATCTGTACCTATATTGAAGATGTGCATGTGGTATGTATTTTGATGTTGGTTCATCTTTATTCCAAAATATACATTATTAAACTTTTAATTTTTTGGTAATTTAGTAACAGAGGGTACATAGTTTATCTGTGCAACTCCCAGAGTAACATGTGTTTAGCGGGGGCATTATATGTGTCTTACAGACACAAATATTACTAAAAAATCCTAATTTGATTCAACCTGGCGCGGGGGCATGTCATCCTCTAGTTCGTAATAGTTTTCTCATTGACGGGGAATGTGTCAAAGAGACAACGACCCAAAGTGGAGTAATAACAACTCAAAGCCACCATAAGATCTTCAATGAACGGTGAGAAAATCCCACACCCAACGGCAGGTCGGAGTCGGCCCCTGAATAAAGAGTAATCAAGTTCAGCGAAATCAACATCATCCTAGATTCCTATAGATATAAAGTAAACTAACTAGAAAAAAGACAAGACACACAAAGGCTTAATGAATTTCCTGACTTAGGACAGGCGCAAACCTGCTGCGGCGGGGTTAAACTAGTTTTATTGGGCCCAAACCTTCCCCCTATAGCCAATGTGATAAATAAAAAAAAACAATCGTGACAACAGTAAAATTCAGTTAACAACAGGACTGAGTCAATTATGAAAAATGAAACTTAAGGAACTAAATATACGGACATAAACACGAAATCACAAAAGACTACTAGCAGTTAACTGACATGTCAGCTCCAGACCCATTACCAACCGACAAAGTAAGTTATGTACCCTCAGTATACAGCTTCCACCAAGATCCCTTCCTGTGAGGAGTTTAGCATAATGATTTCATGCATATACCGGAATACATAACCCGTGTCCATGCAATACAGATTTTAGAAATTTAGAATGTGTTTAGTTAAAATGCAAAGACCCTATCAAAAAATCAATGTTAATACCAAAAAAGGCCATACGTAATGACTTGACGACAATACCGTAATTGTAACCCCTTTGAATTAGACAATTTAAAGGTTTTATAAGTTCTATATGGTTTTCTTCACAACTTGCAAACTTACAAAATAAACCATACTCAAAAAGATTATATTTTGTACTTTTTGCTTTCATTTTCTTCAAAACTTTTTTTTCAATTTGCATGATGTTCTTTATAAAGACTTGTCTTTGTAAAAACAGTTTTCTCTGGTAATTTTCGTTAAGATTGCACACGGTTGGAATTTTTTTTTCATCCACTAAATTTATTATCTTATTTGACCGTGAGACAAAAACCGCACAGGATTGTTTGTGTATAAAGCTTGCAACCACCCAAATTATTACGAAAGTTTATAGTAACCAAAAATACTGTAGGTGAAAAATCATACAAAACATATATACATATCAAAATTACCAAAATAATATTCTGTTTTATGTTTTAGGAATATATCGCAAACAGATGTTTAATGAAAAAGTATTTTTTCGTGGTATTAAACAAACAGAACGATGATCATTTAGAGTAAACAAAAATGTAGACTACTCGTTTTGATAATTGGACTTTTTTCTAGTTTGATTTTTACTGTGAGTCTTTTTGTGTATTTATTTTTAGCCATTCACCACACATAGGGGGAGGGTTTGGATCCAATAAAACGAGTTTAACCCCACCGCAATTTTTGTGCCTGTCCCAAATAAGGAATATGTTGGTCATTGGCTTGTCCTTGTCTTCTTACAAAATTTTAGTTTCTTGATATTTGGGTTATTGGATGTGGTACGGTGACCCCTAGATGCTTTGTTTTGGGTCGTTTTAATCTGGATATTGGATGTTGTCTCCTTGACATTTACCCCATTTCCTTCCTCTCATAGTATACTTCTTTCAATTACCAATAACTGTCATAAAAAAAGTTTTCAATGTATCTTATAGATACAAATTTACAAACATTTTACAACGCTGTTGTTGCTTTGTTTTTAATTCCAACCGTTGAATTTATAGAATATGCAGGACTCAAGTTTAAAACTGTTTACATTCCAATAGATTTTGTTTTCGTTTCTATTACATATAGTTTCTCCTTCAGTTAGGAGTGAATTAAAAATATTTCTTTCCTCGTGGTGGTAGTAAAATTTTGATTTTCAACAAGCGAGGTTTAGCGAGCATGTTAAACTCAATATTTTACTATCAAGAGGAAAGAAATATTTTTAACTTCCTAACTGCCTCAATAAGAATTTTTTTCTCCAATGAAATGTGTGTAAATCGCAAAAAATGTAAAGGGCGGGAAATCTCTCGCTGAAATCAAATTACACATTTAACCAACTGCTGAGAATGGGAGAAATATAGAATTAACAACTGCATGGAATGAGAAACGACATTTCTACACTAGAGATAGTTAATTTTTTAAAATTTTTAAACACGAGGCTTGCCGAGCGTTTAAAAATTAAAAAAAAAACTATTGAGAGTGTAGAAATGTCGTTTCCCACGAGATACGGTTGTGGGTTTTATTTCTCTGATGATTTTAAGAAGATTTTTGGCAAAAACATGACCCCTCTTTTCTGATGATCAGAAATAAATATGTTCTTTGAGCATGACGTCATCAGGCATGGTCGCCTTCTTTCATGACGTCGACATGGCAAAGGGGGAAATGGCAAATATATTTGACGTCAATTTAAATTTCATCCAATCAGTTGCCTAGAACACTTCATACACATGTTGGTTAACATTTTGATCTCCTGTGGCCTAAAATTGACGATAACAGCATAAGATTTGGAGATAATGTTTTCGAGCATATATACAATTTTTTATCAAACCCACTGAGCATATATTTTTGTTATTTTATATTATAACTTATTTCAACCTTGATACTTGCTGAAATTCCAAGGTCTATTATTTATTGCAATTGCTCCTGTTTCCATACACATTAGAGTTTAAGCTTAATTACTATTTATTTTACAGTACTGTATATCTAAGTCCAACAGATATAGCTATTAACAACAATTCAACAGAGAAATTTCCAACAGACAAAGAACATCAGAACATTAATAATCCATTGAAATTTGTATTCAGTATATGGCCAGTAAGTATCATATTATTTTGCTTCAGATTTCACAATCTCTATTTTCAAAAGAATATAGAAACATTGGATTAGCTGAAACCCTGTAATGCATTCTTTGTAAGAATAAAAACATGGCTCTGTCTTTTTGTAAAAAGTATACAAGAAAACATTGAAAATGAAAATTCAACTCAACAATCTCTTAGAAAACGAACTTAATCTCATTAATGACTGTGATGCATACTTTTCTCGTCATTCACCAAATAAGATTCATATAAGAAAATGGTGAAAGTAATATACAATGTAACCAACCACTCTTATTGATATTGCATTATTAAGCCAAATGCTCAAGATGCAAGAACATAAATTTCAATAGTTCTTTGATCGATAATAAACACCTGGAGAAGTCTTTGTACAAACATATCTCTTAGTGATATATTTTCAGTTGAGATATATATTTGCAAGATACAGAAAATAAAACTAGTCAGAAATGGGAAATACATGATAGGAAATTTGCTGATTACTTTAAACTCATTGAAAAGTTGTCAATTGTTTAATTCCTACGTAGAAAAAAAACAAAGTTAAATTATAATAATAATTAAAAAAAAATAAAAAAGGAAATTGGGAACAGGCTAAAGTGTCCTGGATATTTAAACTAGTACATACATTTGTTAGTTGATTTTTATGCAACTAAAGGGGTATTTTAGATTTTTCAACCGACAGCTCTCCATAAGACATCGGAAGTTTAGAGTCAAACGATTGAAAGTGAAACTATTTATCAACTAAAACCTGTAATTTCTGTGACACGCCATCAGGTCTTCCTTCTCTCGTAATTTAAACATCCGTCTCTGCATACCAACCCGGTATCCATACGGCTGAAACTTTTGGCACTAGATCTTCTTTCTCCCTTTTGTCGTTTTTAGTTATTTTTCAATTTGTAAATTTTTGTATTAAGAAAGATAACAGGAAACACCTACAATGGCTGAAAATTATAATTACATGCAACAATTTGCAAGGGAACTGCACAAGAAAAACACGTATAAGACAAAAGACAAACGTAGACAACGATAGGAACTCGGGACAGCCGGACTTGTTACCGGCACTAGCAAAAGTAGGTAGGGTTAAACCGGTTTATGGGTACCCAAACCTCCCCTTTATCTGTCCCGTTTCCCTATAGTATAAAAACATACGAATATTTATGAGTATTTTTGATTGTGGCCTACTGTACCATTTTTATTTTGTTTATACTGTTAATTTGAGGCACAACACATATTTTTATATTTATCAATTATAAAAAGTGTGGCCATATAGTGTGGTTTAAATTTGTTAATGTTTAGATTTTCTTAACATTTTAGATTCCATTTAGATTCTTTCTATTTTGAAGTTGTATTTTTATCCTTCTAGGGAATAGTCAACATCACAATAGATGTCTATGATCAAGACAACAATACAAAGGAGATTGTAGATCAATTTGTGCTTTCTTTTGAGACTACCGTACCATCATTACTATATCAGCCATTAGCGGAAAGTACTGGAAAGAGAAAATCATCGCCTTCAAAGTATGTATTTTGTTTACACATAACTAAATACCGAAGTTACTGTGAATTTATTTTCTGCATATGCGCATTTCGACAACTTATGTCTCTTCAGTACAGATTAAATCTAAACGTTTGGAAGACCATCAATTCAAAAATGTTAAAAAACTGATAGAGAACAAATAACCAATATGATGTAAATGTAAAGCCAAAATAGGCTAAGGACAGCGCTTTGCGTGCGAGAGATACTCCTTAGTTTTCAACAATATTTACACAAATTTAGATATTGCAAGGTTCCAAATTTATTGATATTGCAAGGTTTACACAGGTATATTTGGCTTGTCGGAACCAACAGTGTTATGGCAAATTATAAAACGAGATGCATGGTGTTTCTCTTATGAGGATATGTAAAATACAGGAGGTAAATTTCCCAAAAGAATTGGTGAGAAATCTGAGAAGACAGGTTCTCTTACAAATTTTACATATTCTTACAGATGTTTTATTCCTTGTTGTTGCAATAGCTGTGTTGTTTCATTTGTGCATTAATCAATCGTAAGTTTAATATTGCATTGTACAGGGAGCACGATTTACGTCAGCAATAACATTTAAAAAGCGTCATCACAAACTTGGTACACGATATCTGCATTTCCAGTTATTTAGATTTCAATAATGACCGGCAAAACTTGTCGAAATGGTCATTTGCTAAAAAAACTTTTTTTTTATTTCTGCGTTTATTGCCATGAATAAAGTTTATTCCCAGGTTTGAGTATTCAGGAGGTGTGTCGGCAGGGTAAACGTCTCATGCTATGCATGCACCACCATCTGTCATATGATATGTCCATAGTGAAGCACAAATTATATTCCATACCCGTAAACATTTTGTAATACATTGTATAAAAATAGTTTTTTTTGTTAATAATCAACTGTCATTATTTTGTCAGAAAAGTTTGCCTCTTTTAAATTTAAATCTTTGTAGAAAATAACAAAATACCGAAGTTACTGTTAATCTAGTTTCTACATATGCGCATTTCGACTTATGATTCTTCAGTGCAGATCAAATCAAAACATTTCGAAATCCATAGACCAAATATTTGTAGAAGCTGATAGAGAAACAACGTCAGTAGAATACCGAAGGAACAAATGAGTTGTATTTACTAAAATCGTAGTCCAGAGATATGGCAAAAACGAGAACACAGAAAAAAATGACAAAACAAAACAATTACAAAGCACAGAAATAAAAAAAAACCCACAACATTCAAAACCAAGTCACTCACAGTGTGAACTCCCATGAAGCCGAAAGTGACATCAGGTGCTCCGGAAGGGTAAGCAGAAAGGGGAAGAGAAAAAATACTGATAGGATCTAAACAGTTCAGCCAATAATCACCTAAGGACGGACCTAATTCGTTAAATTTAAATATTACAAGTTTGTAGAAATGAGTAGACAAAGAACTTGATGGAATACTTTCTTAGTCCTTTGTTGAAAATGTCCTGCTATTAGTCAAAAGCATTGTAATGGGCACAGAGTGATAATAGTTTTATAACACTTCTCTTTTCAAGTAAGATAAAACGAAAAGTCACTTGTTCAAGAGTTCGCATAAAAAAATGACTCATAAAAGTTAACTTTTAGACATGACATGCATGTATTTCTTTCAATTAAACTGCATTGCTAGCGAATTAACTGTACTGTTAGTTTCCTTATTTGTTGGTTCCATGTTATAGTCTTGATTATGTAGAAATGTAATGTTTTGACAAGGTTATTTTAGCTTATGCTTTCTACTAAGACTGAGATCGTTTAAACCCAATATCAGTTTATAGACTTTTATTTTTGTTAACTAAATTTTGCCGTTTGTCTTCAGCAGATTGAGAAATGCTCTCGAATACAAATGTGAGATATAATACGTCTAATATGGTTTGTAACTAACTGTCGTTATTTTCTTGATTATTTACTGTTCTCCTTTTATAGTATTACAATGGTCTTTCGATATCAGTGTGACAGTCCAAGCGAAATAGGAAATTATTGTGTAAAGGAAAACTGTGTTACATATAAGAGTGATACAGAATGCCCCGCCATATACACAAAGCCACATATTACAACAACCGAATGTGAACGTACAAAAATTCCCGGATTTGATAACTTTGTATCCTGCACAGAAACTTATGTATCTGAACAGACAACTGAACTATCAGTAACATCAGAGAAAACATCAGAATCTACCACAATTCTCGAACAAACAACCGAAAGAATGATAGCGACTGAACAGACAACCGAAATGATGATACCGACTGATCCGACAACTGAACCATATACTACAATTGTCGATCAAACAACAGAATCTTTTATATTGGATAATACTTCACCAACAGAGAAAAGTGGGATTTTTGCAACATCTAATGATGCAACGTCTAATTTGCCGACAGAAAAGGAAATCATAGTCACGACAGATAGTTCGACAACAGAAATGCATCTACCATCAACATCGGACACCGATACGACACAAAGTGTACATGTCACATTTTCGAGCAAAGCTTCAACTGAAATAATAACGTCTAAGAAAACCAGCATTTTATTTACAAAACCAACAGAAATAACAATATCAACAAAAACCATCAGCACAGAAAATAGTAAAACACCAAATAACAAGAGTATTCGTACTCTTAATAATGTATCTATTTATAATCTAAGGACAACTAGTCCACATACAATTACTAATTCTACTGTAGTGGAAGTTCAGACTACTATAAGAGATACTAATGATGGCCCAATGAAATATTGGCCTGGAATTGTTGGAGGAGTTTTAGGAGCAATTGTACTAGTAGCGCTAATATCATATATTCTTTACATTCGCAGAAAAAGGTTTGTATTAGATATATACAATGGAGGATTGTCATCAGTAAAATGCACACTACATGTATTTTTGATATTTATATAAACTTTGCTTAAACAAATTGGAAAACTTAGTCATTGTCGAGCTGACTGTTGTACAATGTACGCAAATGTAAGTAATTACGAAAATACAATATAAGTAATATATTTTTGATACATCATATAAAAAATTGAGATACTGCAGGTTTCCAAATGTAATCGTTTTTCTTACCAGTACCAAATATGAAAAAGAAAGGAAATGTGGTAAATGTCAAGGAGACAAAACACCATATCCAGGTTAAAATGACCAAAACAAAGCATCTAGGAGTCACCATAAGTACTAATTACTTGGTTGGGGAATCACATCGAGGACGCAACTTAGACAGATAGCAGAAGTATCGATCAAGTGGTAAATTGATGTTGCCAGTAATTTAGTTTCTACAGATGATTAAGTAAATGATAAGTGACATTTTTTTCTCAATTAAAAAAAACTTGAAAAGGTATAACTAAAGGTGATTTTACATTAGAAATGTTGATGTTCGACTTTTCCTCAAGGCCCAATTGAGTAAAAACTTATTTATTTCACTTCCAGATTGAATAAAAATAATAACGATATATACAACGTTAATCCAAAGAGATGGGTTTTAGAAGCACCAGAAGAGAATGGTACATCAGGAAAATCAGAAATAGCTTTAGAAACAGAACAAGTATGATGATAACTGTTCATTATTTTTGTTTATTGTTATATTTATTGTTACATTTGTATCTTTTGTTTTGTTTTTATATGTTTGAAAAATGTTTAACTGTATTCCGTTTGCTTAATCGTACAATGTATTTATAGGGATGCAAATTGATATGCCACGTGATCGGTGTTCACCTATCAAATTGACGGAAGTCAAATGAATATGCATGAAATGTAATTATAAGGTTTTGTTCCATTTGACCATCAGAGCTGCCTACCGCATTTTTATAATTTTTTAAAAGACAGAATTCTTCGGATTTCTGCTAGCAATATGAATGCATGTTTCCTGGAAATCAACACAAGTCTTTTCAACCATTTTTATATTTTGTAATTGAACATCCTTTTTGTGTTTCGACACACAACGTTGTAATTCATTTTCATTTTATACAATCGTATTAATACCTGCTTTTGTATATGCTACTCTTTAAATGCAGTATGATGGATTCCTTCTTTTACAAAGGGACAAATAAATGCAATCTCCGCACCTGAAATTTTATTAACTGGTAAACATGTGAATGACAATTACAAAATATCAATACAAAAGAAAAAAATGAAACGGATCAAGAAAGTAAGTGAGAACCGAACCGTCAATCAAAAGAACGAACAATCCATGGACAATGGCAAAATCAGACACACTAAGAAACAAGGACACCACCTGAGTACGGGACAAAAAAGAAAAACGAAGACACACATAAAGATGAACAACACGGACCCAACAAAAAACCATAGATGAGACCAGGTGCACCGGTAGAGCAAGCAAGAAATCAGTTTAAAAACACTGATATAAATCTGGTTCCTTTAAAATGGTTTATAGCAAATAGCGGGTACGAATACATCGGCAAACGAATAGCAAAGCAGAAAAGGAAAAATGGGGGTATTTTAAAATCAAAACGAAATTCCCCAAAACACGGTAATATATATTTAAGATAAATTGAGGCCACCATACATCGACAAACAAACGAGAGCGATGGTTAAGAACGCCACAAAATTAAAGCAGTATGGTCCCCTACAAAAACTTTTGGCATTATTAGATTCTCCGGAAGGGTAATCATGATCTGCTACACGTGTAGGATACATCATACTGTCAATGAATTGTCATTTTCGGTGTTTGTCAGTGCGGTAACAAACTCTGGATCTACTCAAAGACGTCTTATCTCATTTGTGAAACAGAAACATTGTAACGATCTGTCAAATTACGGTAACAACTGAAAATCTTCTGTAGTGACAATTACAACGTTGATTGAACTAACCTTGGAACAATAATTAATGGAATGTTGATCCTACCTCTAACTTATATAGATTCTTATGATGTTAAGAAGTACAAATTTACACAATTTGTTTTTGCATCACTTACACATTTTATTATAACTGATCCATCTACATGTATATACATGATTTTGTTATCATTTATACTTTTGTCAAGTGAAGAATATTTTTCAATTTTGTCTTTGGCCTTTTGTTACATATGTAATTGTTTGTTGGCAAAACCAGTGCCATTTTGTAATTTTATTTCTTATGTAATTGTCATTTTAGTTGTAGTTCTGTTCAAATCTTACACATTGTTAAGACTGATATTTAAATGATTTGCAAAATCATTAATTTATTTGTATTAGAAATGTATAAAAATTGAATTTTGTACACGAGATAAGCATGTTGCCACCTACATACTTTTTTTTAATTTTCGAACAGCGCTGCAGTGTAACCATACTATATTTCATAAAATCATCTTCAGAACAAACATGAAAATAAATGTCCTGCTTAGTTACCTGCTATAATTCAAAAAGCTAACCTTGGATGTTTTTATACATTTGATGTGATTGAATTTGCATTTGCATAAAACAATCAACTCTTCAAATTACTTTACATTGTCTTAACAAAAGCTTCACAAATTCAGTAGTCATTTTTAACGAATACATCAGTAAAGTCACAGTGACCACATTTGCAAAAAGCCAAATAACGTGTATCTATATTCTCATGTTTGTTCTCAAATATTTTCTCAAATCATTTTTTTTAAAATTCAGCACTACCACTAGTAAGACACATAAAAAAAAAATCAGTAGTTGATGTCAGGCATATCATATAACTTTCATGATAAAATATGTTTAGCATCGACATTGAAAAAGTATGAAAATACTTCATGTTTTCTTTCTACGAATGATTTGACTACAGATTTTTTTTTTATTTGTAAGACTTTTATATTAAAGTGCTAATTTAAAACACCCTGACTGATTCCCAGATGCAAAAAGTAAGCGTAAACGGATAAATATAAGGGTAATCTACAACTAAAAAATGTGAAATTACGTATAAATCTTCATATATTCTGCTGAAAGCATGCAAAAAATATTGGTATGTTATTCGTATGTCTTGTTATTTTTTTTTATTTAATACATGTACACCGACCGTTGAATGACTAAATATCGAAGTTATGTGAATTTATATTTTAATAAATGCAGATTGGGAGTAGCTTTGTCGGCTTTATGATTGCTGTATGATAATGTCATGCAATATAATCTTTTCATTGAATAAATTTGTTGAATTGTTTTACATCTCTATGAAGTACAAACCCTATTCACAAATTGTGCTTGTCCTGTTTTATTTCTGTAGACAAAGTGAATTTCTTGACTTCGACTTATAATAATAACAAAACAAAACACATTCTACCAGATTTTGGATCTAAAATACTATTTTACCGTCTTCACATAGCACAGGATCGACATATGTGTTTGTATCTTAGACTGCACGAGACAAATTTGTTCCCTACATCATCCAAGTATTTTTATTGAGAGTACTGTGAGTGGTATTTAAGGCTATCGATTATAATGATAACTAGAAAACTGTGAGCAAAGTTCACTTATATATACCTTCCGTTCCCCCATTTGATTCCAGAAATAATAAAATCAACATTAAAACATAAATAAGTCAAATCTAATTTTAAAATATAAAAATATATATGTTGTAATTTTTAAATAGCTGGTGCACAATGACAATATGCACTGAACATTTTGTGAAAGTTTCCAAGTGTTCTAGGAGGAGTTGTCGTCACAAAGTGTGGGAGCCAAAATAGTGTCCTAGCTGTGATATAGTGAAATACCCCTATGGCGAACAGACACCATGATCATTATATACCGCGCGCTAAAGCGGGGTGAATTATGGATAGAAAAACTGTGAGCAAAGCTTACTAATATATACCCCGCTCCAAATTGATTCCCGAAAATCTAAAGTAGAAATAAATTATCATCAAAATTGACATATAAGGAAAAAATCCCATTAAACATTAGATCTACAATTTAAACCAGTTGGCGCACTAAAGCAATAGCCACTGAACATTCTGCAAAACTTTCTGTGTAGGTCTAGGAGCAGTTGTCGCCACAAAATAGCAAGGTAGCCCCATTCAACAATAAGACGTGTTTTTCAATGGAAAATTCAAACAAAAAAAGTTTCAAAGTTTCAGCAGTCTGTTATAAAAAATTAAAAATAATCAAATATTACAATAGTTGATACATAATGGCAGTATGTGCATGCTGAACGTCAGTGAATTTCACTCAGTGGGCTAGGAGGTAAGTACATGTTTTACTATTGGACATCCCAAAAAATCAATAGATTCCAAATTTTAAAAAGCTGGTGCATTGAAGATTCTTGGAAATTTTCATTGTGTTTTATTCAATTATTTGAAAAAGGTATGTACCCCTATTCTGGATAGACGAACGAACGGGCGTTTCAAAGTTAAAAACAACTGGTGCTTAATGGTAATATTCACTTAACATTCTGAAAACTTTTTAGCATATTTCAATCAATGTTCTTAGAGGAGTTATTGCCATAAAATAAGTACCCCAATTCGACAATAAGGCAAGGTAAATATTTATCTTTAGAAAATCTTTAGAAAACAACGGCAGTAGAATACCGAAGGAACAAAGCACAAGATTACACAAATCAAAGTCCAGAGACAAGGCAAAAGCAAGAACACCAAAAGACGGAAGACCAAAGACACCACATGCCTACAAAACACTCGAACGTTACATATACAACACAAAAAACTAAAGCACTAACAGTGTGAACTCTCAATAAACAAGAGTGACATCAGGTGCCCCGGAAGGGTAAGCATGTCCTGCTCTGTGCACAGCACCCGTCACACTGTCAGTGGGTCAATTCAGGGTAAAGTCGAAACCGGTAATGTCAAATCAGGGAAGACGCAAATCTAGCTGAAAATGTCAGTTTTTATTTGTGACACTGACATTTCATATCTATCTATGATGTCGTGGTGACGGCCATAGAATTTCTGAAGGGACGAAAGTAACAAAGGCTGAACATATCCCTGACTCAGCAGTTTTTGTGACAGTGCTTTTGCTCTTTCCACAAAGTCACTGTATGTACTGCACGCTCTACAGTAACGAATTAATTGTGAAATATATACTCCATATGCTGGGGATGCAGGTATATTGCTGCAGAGAAAGGGAAAGTTCACAATTGGAAAGTCAAAATCATCACGTTTGTCATATAATCTAGATTTCAGACGTCCATGTTCGTCAATGTACAACAAAAGGTCAAGGTATGAAGCAGAATCGGGTGTATCGGTTGTCTCTTTAATTTCAAGTTCACTGGGGTAGATACGATGTAAATATTCTTTAAATTTTGGGTTATTAAGAGAAAGTACATCGTCTATATATCTGAAGCTGAAATTAAAAGTCTGGGCTAGCTGTTTTTGTTTCTGTTGTATCAGCCCTTGTAAAAACTTTGCTTCATACGAAAAAAGGAAAAGGTCAGCTAAAAGTGGCGCACAATTTGTTCCCATAGGAATCCCTATTGTCTGTTGAAAAACACGGCCTCAACTATAAAATTAGATTCAAAATTCAAATTGGATTTTGCCGATTGCATTTTGCACTAAAGATTCTTAAAAAAATGCAGTGTTTTGTAATCAGCCGTCTTAGAGACGATGTCGCCACAAAAAGGTTCCCCAAATCAACGATAGGGAAGGGTACATGGTTTTTACGGGGAATACCAATTTTAGAATAGCTTGTGCAAATTGTCATTATGAAGCGGAGATTCCTCAAAAGTTTCAGTGTATTTCACTCAGCAGTCTGAAATTCGAAGGAGTTGCCACCACAAAAAGGTACTCCGATTCAAAAATAAGGTAAATATTTTTTCTACAGTAAATAAAAAAAAAAACAAACAAATTTTAAATTACTGAGGCATCATTGCATTCAGGTTTCCGTGTATTTCACTCAGTGGTTTAGGAGAACACCCCGGTGAAACTGTACACCGTGCAATCAGGGTAGCGACTAACTGTACGCAGGGTAGTGCGAAACAAACCAAAAATAGGCATGCAGACGAAAAGTAACTTCATTATTCTATGGTATTTGTATAATATTTATATGTGTATGGGCAATTGTAAAGGAAAACTACACTATTAACCTTTATTTGTCTCAAATATGTAAGCGTATATGTTTTTAATAAAGTCACAATAACCTAAATAGTAAGTGTACACCAAAAGATCAGGGTAAGACTAAGCGTACAGTTGGTAGCGACTAAGCAGTACGCAGGGTAGGACTAATTTTATTATATTTTTAATCATTGTCTTACTTGCCAAATAACAGCAACTGTTCATTTTTGCACATTCACACTGTTTGTCAATGGAGACAGCATATTATATTCAATGGCGTTTATTATATAACATTACGTTGTAAACAGGTTTTCTATTTGAGATCATTTGACGTATTCTCTTCATCTTTTTTTCTCTCCAACAGACATAAAAAAAAAAACACATCTGTACTTCTTTGGGGGATTTTTTAACCATATTGTCTCAATATGTGTGGAACGGCAAAATTTATTCTCGATATGTGCTGGTCATAATCATTGTGTAGACATAGACCCTCATGAACCATTCCTTCATTTTTAAAAGCCCCCATATACCTTAAAAATTTGCGTTCGTAGCCGATTCTCCAAAATTGTTACAGTATAATTCTATATGTGTATCTCATTTATAGTGTATTTTCATTGGAGTACCAATCGACATCATCCAAGAATAATAAAAATGCAATATTATTTTCAGGAAATACAAATCTATTTGCCATCCTCAGAAATTTACAAATGTTTGAAGTCTTTTGAAGTTTTTGTCATAAAAAGCATTACATTCGGTAATAAGCCTAGTGCAAATGTAAGCAGGTCCGGGTCGGTTAGACCATTTTGTGAAGCCGGGATCGCGAAGTTAAATGAAAATTCGGATTTGCTGAAAAATTGCCCGGGAATTCAGTTCGGGATTGAATTGAAGCTGGATCCGGGAAATGGGAATTTTTTCGACCGGGAATACGGCATTAAAATGTAACGTGATGAGGGAAAGGGTACATTTGTCTGTCGGGCATTGGAGATTGATAGTTACCGTTTTTTTTTATATAAATAAATGTCAAACCTATACTAATTAAAGGTGTTTAGGCTTTTTAGCTTGAATTATTCATTCCTTGGTCTCCCAGAAGAGTGAAGCACTGTTTTTTATTTTACTCCACTGGTGAGTCAAGTAAACATTCATTGCTACTCGGAAATTCGGGAAAAGTTCATTTTATGACCGGGAATTCGAGATTTCGTGTTTTTGGTCCGGGAATTTGGGATTGAGTCCCCTCCTTTCCTCTCTCATACTATCACGAACGTTCATCAATAACTGGAAAGGATAAATCTGTTTGACAAAATGTTGAGTTACAGGATGACGATTCATCGTCAGATTCGACAACTTGAACTGATATGTCTTGTTTGTTAGTTTCTATAGACACGTTTCGTCTTTTATTTGGAGGGCTGCAAACTGAGGGGTCATCAACAATCAAAGTGTCTTCACTGTCTATATAACATGACAGAATTTGACCGCGTTGAAACATTCTGTTGGAACAAAATACCTTTAGACTGATATCCTGTTTCAGGTCGAACAACTTTTTTTCTTGAAATACTATGGACATTTGTAAGGTGATCAATTATACTGTGGAAAGGTTCAAAGCCTTCTGGACAGTACTTGCAGACATATGTAGATGACAACTGATTTGAAATTCATAATGCATAATAAGTAGAAAGTCGCTTCGATTGGCAGCATTGATTTTAAAAAACGAAATTTCTGTAAATCATGATAGTAAATTACTGAGTTTATGTTATTGTGCTTAGATATATATTTAAGATACATATATATTCAAGATATTGGCATGGAAATCAATAGGCAATTCAAATGTCATACACACATATATATACTCAATTATTGGAATATCGGCTACGTTTCTCTTTTTGCGCCGTCTCCAGTTCAAATGATCACATATAATAAATGTTGCAACTGATGTGTATCTAGAAAAAGATCTCCTATGCTGGTCTTATGGTAATAATGAGATGACTGTGGTTAAGTAGGGTGTTTTGCCCTTTATCTACAGACTTTCATTATTTCATTGATTCTGAGATTAGTCCAAATAAATAAAACAGCTCATAGCAACTGCATATTAACATTTAGGTTCCATTCAGGGTGAACATATACTCTTTGTAGGGCATTATACGTTAATTTGATTGTAACATAGTCATACCCTGCGTACAGTTAAAATACTACCCTGCGTACAGTTCGACTTTAGTTAAGTCGCTACCTACTGTACGCTTAGTCCTACCCTGACGAAATTGCGTACAGTTAAACTTTTGCTAATTATACAGTTATTAGCAATCAAAACAACCTGCAATTGACATATAATATAGATTGGCACCTCCGAATCTCATATTAATAATCGAAGTAAAGCATAATGTCCTATAAAATGGAAAATTAATTAACTCACTTTTCGTCTACATGCCTATTTTTAGTTTTTTTTCCACTACCCTGCGTACAGTTAGTCGCTACCCTGATTGCACGGTGTACAGTTTCACCGGGGTAGGAGAAGGTTTCACCAAAATTCGTAACCAAATTCATTCATAAGCCAAAGTTCAAGTTTTTTCTATACAATTCCTCTTAAACAGAATATCTCGTACGATTGAAATATATGGTAATTAACTATTGAAAAACTTTTGTGAGGAGAAAATGAA
Organism: Modiolus philippinarum; assembly: GCA_002080025.1. Lineage (NCBI taxonomy): Eukaryota > Metazoa > Mollusca > Bivalvia > Mytilida > Modiolidae > Modiolus > Modiolus philippinarum. The sequence goes on from MJUU01004139.1 coordinate 44,557, forward strand.
CGTATTGGACATTTCCTCTGTATACATTTTTGGATATCATTTAACTTGGATACCAATAAATTGAATGGATGAAACATGTTTATATTGCTAAGATTAATAAGACTAGTATCCAAGTCAGTCTTTGCAATATTAAGGATTTGGAGCTTTTCGTAGAATGATATTAATATTTCAATTTGTGGACAAAGTGAAGCAAACTGCAAGGTAAGTGTCTAGTATTTGGTTTTGATTTTCAATCCTTAGTCTCCATGCAAAGACTCTTGTGCCGTGTACAGACGTCTGCATTTAGATTTAATAAAAATTCCTGTCACTTACGATTTATTATATTAAGAGGAACAATCTCAAATTCAAAAACCATTAAGAAAAAGTACTGATAGGCGTAGTTTACTTTCACTTATAATTCAGTAGTTTTAAGAGCTTTGTCAAGTAAGATTATACGGATTTAGTTCTAATACTTATACAAACTTTTATATCATCAAGACAAAGACTTTTATCATATTAGTAACATTTTAATTTTAGTAAACGCCAAGCCATTGAGAACATTCTTTTAAATGAACATCATAACATAAGTGTTGACTAACCGGTATAAGGTAGTGAGACATTAAGATGTGAGTGGAATAAAGATTTGAACTACTAAGACAAATATTTAGGAATCCGCGAGTCCGTGAGATGAATATCAAAATGGTCCCTTCAATGATTCCGTAGTTCAGACAAGTTGATGTATATATCGTGTTTACATTACCGTAGTATGCTTGGCACAACAGTAGCCTTCATTATCAAATATGTCGTAGGGCTAAGTTTACACGTGTACTGGCCTCTCACTAATATTGCTGATTATCCCGAACTTTTCTGAAGAAAACGCGGGATATTGTTTTGGTCCCGTCCGTCCGTCCGTCTTTCCGTCTGTCTGTCTGTCCGTTAGATGGACCTTGTCAGTGGAACTCCTCGCTCATTGTGTTGACACATGAGAGCTTGTCAGTGGAACACCTCGCTCATTTTTGGATTTAGTATTTCAATTTTGTTATAAAATTGTTGCATATATGCTGCAGATGCGCTATAAGCTTTCGGATTTTTGATATTGGTCATGGCGCAAATAAGAGGCCCAAGATGTCTATTTAACACATGTGAGATTGTCAGTGGAATTACTCCTCCTACATTTTTGGATTTATGGATTTAATTTTGTTATAGAATTGTAGCATATAGTCAGATGTGCAATAAGCTTTTGGAATTTTGATTCCGGTTCCAACTTTGATAAATTTCCTGAAAATGTCAAAGGCTCATATTTTTTAACTTTAAGCATATGATATCATTTTTTGGAAGTGTTTAGAAAAAAAAATAAAGTTATGAATATTTAGAATTCTGAAATGTGATTCCAATTTTGGTAAATATCCTGAAAGTCTCAAAAATGACCTTTTTTGAAATTCTACCTAGCAAACATACTTTTAGCATTTGTTTCAATTAGGAAAAACATTTTCATAAATTGGATTTCAAAAATATTTGATTCCAATTTTGCCAATTTTCTGAAAGTCTCAAAGACAACCTGTTTTGGGGAATTCTACCTAGCAACCATATTTTTAGAATATGCTTTGTTTTGAACAAATATTTTCATGTGTTGGATTCCAAAAATTTTGATTCCAATTTTGGTTAACTTCCTGAAAGTCTCAAAGACCACTTATTTTTTTGGAATTTTACCTAGCAACCATACTTAAATAATTTGTTTGAATTAGGGGAATCATTTTCACCAATTGTTTTTTTCCAAAATATTGGATTCCAATTTTGGTAAACTTCCTGAAAGTCTCAAAGACCTTTAATTTTGGGGAATTCTTCCCAGCAACCATATATCCTTGTAATCCTTTTCCATAATTTGAATTCCAAATTGTTGAGAAAATTACACCCAGGGTCTATAACAACTGCTTTCTGTGTCAAACAGGGAGTGCGGGGGTGGCTATAATTTCTGATGGCACCACTTCTAGTTTCCACTTATGATGCATGATGATTATTTATTAAACCTCTGGGAAATTAGTTTGCTTTATTCTTTCGTAGTACGACAGTGTGTAACAAACAGACTAGGTTCCTTTGCTGACCGGCAAGTTCGAGGCAAAGAATCCTTGACCCATTTTCCTAATTACGTTTATATAGTTCCTTTCATGTTCAAGATATTGCCCTTTACCTTATGGATTTTATTCATATATACATTATACATTGGGAAAGAATGATATGGAAAAGGAAGGTTTGGAGACCCAAAAACCGCTTAATCCTACCTCTTGCTTTTGCAAGCTATGATTCCACGTCCGACGAGACCGAAATTTTGTTGTGGATTTCTCTGGTGGAATGTGGCTTTTGGTTCTATTTTTTTCTAATTGTGGGTGCTTTAGTTTGTTCTTTTTAAGTAATTATTGATTTTCAACTTACATTTTCATAAACAAAGTTTTTTAACACAAGTCATTTCACATTCTGAACATGCAGTTATTCGAGTCGATATAAAGTTATATTGAGATATATATTCGAGTCTAATGGCAAATGTGAAAGTCTTGAATAACTGATTTCCTGGTACCTTCGCTGTAATACTGTATATAATTACAACAAAGGTTTTTCTTCGTTTTTTGCTCACCTGGGTCATGCAAGGGTGAGCTTTTGTCATCACTTTGCGTCCGTCGTCCGGTCGTCCTTTGTAAACTTTTCATTCAAAGATCTTCTCTGAAACGACTGGGCCAATTGGAACTAAACTTGGCCACAATAGTCCTTGAGTGGTCCCTTACAAAAAATATGTTTTTCAGGTCCGCCCGATATCCAAAATGGCCGCCAGTGGGCAAAATTGTTCTAAAATTGAACCCTATGGGAAAACACATTTAAAGATCTTCTCCTCTGAAACTGCTGAGCAAATTGGAACCAAATTTGGCCACAATAGTCCTTAGGTGGTCAACACAAAAAAGGTGTTTTTCGGGTCCGCGCGATATCTTAGATGGCCGCCATCTGGAAACATTGTTTTAACATTGATCCCCATGGGAAAACACATTTAGAGATCTTCTCCTCTGAAACTGCTGAGCCTATTGGAACCAAATTTGGCCACAATAATCCTTAGGTGGTCCCCTACAAAAAAGGTGTTTTTCAGGTCCGCGCTATGTCCAAGATGGAAGCTAGCAGGACACGTTGTTTTAACATTGGATCCCATGGGAAAACATATCCAAAGATTTTCTCCTCTGAAACTGCTGAGCCAGTTGGAACCAAATTTGGTCACAATAGTCCTTAGGTGCTCCCCTACAAAAAAAAGTGTTTTTCAGGTCCGCGCTTTATTCAAGATGGCCGCCAGTGGGAAACATTGTTTTAACATTAGACTCTAAGGGAAAACACATTCAAAGACCTTTTCCTCCAAAACTGCTGAGCCGATTGGAACCAGATTGGCCTAAATAGTCCTTCGATGGTTCCCTACAGAAAAGATGTTTTTCAGGTCCGCGCTATATCTAATATGGCCGCCAGCGGGAAACATTGTTTCAGCATTGACCCTATAGTAAAACACATTCGCAGATCTTCTCCTCTGATACTTCTGACCCGATTGAAACCAAACTTGGCCACAATAGTCCTTAGAAAAAAGGTGTTTTTCAGGTCCACGTATTATCCAAGATGGCTGCCAGCAGGAAACATGCCACAATAGTCCTTAGGTGGTCCACTACAAAAAAAGGTTTTTTTAGGTCCGCGCTATATCCAAGATGGCCGCCAGTGGGAAACACTGTTTTAACATTGGACCCTATAGTAAAACACATTCAAAGATCTTCTCCTCTGAAACTGTTGATACAGTTGAAACCAAACTTGGCCACAATAGTCTTTATGCGGTCCCCTGCAAAAAAGGTGTTTTTCATGTCAGGCAATATATCCAAGATGGATACCAGCAATAAACATAGCTTAACATTGGACACACAATATGGGGAAACACATTCAAAGATCTTTTTCACTGCAACGGCTTGGCCAAATGGAACCAAACTTGGCCACAAGTCCTTGGTTGTCATCTGCAGAAAAAAGAACCAAACTTGAACCCAACTTTTGTTTGCTGAAACCACTTGGCAAAATGGAACCATGGTTTAATTTAAATCAGTTAACAAAGACTGTCTATGTAAGCCAGAGTCCAGGTGAGCGATGCAGGCTCTTGAGAGCCTCTTGTTTAATGAAGAGATCATTGGTCGATTTCGAATCAACGAATAAATCACTTTGCGGACTCTTGGTCCACATCTAGTAAGAATTCAGTCGACAGCCTTTCTGACGGGAGGGGGGGGGGGGGGGAGATACTTTGTAGAACCCTCAAATAGCACTAAGGTCAAATATGGAAAGCTTTCGTAAATTTCTGTCATAGTATCCAGGGCTGAGTCAAAACCACTTCTGTCAAATCCGTGAAGACGGCAAATTTAGCTGAAAATGTCCGTTTTCATTTGGGACACAGACATGTTATATCTGTCAATGATGTCATAGAATTTCTGGAGAGATTAAAGTAACAAAGGCTGAACAAATCTCTGACTTGGCAGCTTTTGGGACAGTGTTTTTGCTCATTTCAAAAAATCACTGTATAAACTACATGCTCGGCAGTAACGAATCAGATGTGAAATGTACACTCCATATGCTGGAGAGGTAGGTATATTGCTGCTCAGAAAGGGAAAGTTCACAATTGGGAAGTTAAAATCATCACGTTTGTCATGTAGCTTATATTACAAACGTACATCTTTGTCAATGTATATCTCAAGATCTAAGTACGAAGCTGAAGTAGGTGTATCAGTAGTCTCTTTAATTTCAATCTTATTGTGATAGATCTGGTGTAAATATACCTTGAATCTTGGATTATAAAGAAAAAGTACTTCGTCTATGTAGCGGAAGCTGAAATTAAAGGACTTGGCCAAATGTTTTTGCCGCCGTGCGCGGTCCCGGCTTATGAATAGGCCCGCAGCATCCTCTGAGCTTGGAGTTTGAGTCTTCCTAACAGCGGACCCCGAGGGAGCCCCGGGATATAGAAATAGGACCTAGCATCTCCGGCTTGCGGGGTGTGACACCTCCTAAACGGAGGCTGACCCCGAGGGTCCCGGGATATAGAAATAGGACCCATTCCGTGGTTGTGCGGGATTAATAAATACACAACCCATCTTTCGGATGGGATGTAAACTCAGGTCCACGTGTTAGAAGAAATGTCACGCTTCCTGCACGTTAAAGAACCCTTGTAGCAAGCTCTTTTTGGGGTGGTCCGTAGGTGATCGGCAACAAGGCTAAATTCCCCGCCCTTGACGATTTCACCCTACTTTTCCAGTGGCAGTCATAATTTCCCGTCCCATGGCCCTTTCCATACCCCAAAGTGATTATTTATTAACAGACTTGTCTTGATATAGCTGAAATATTGCTGAGTAGACGTTAAACAATATTCAATCAGTCAATCAACCAAATGTTTTTGTTTTTTCTATGTTAGCCATTATAAAAACTTGACCTTATACGAGAAAAAAGAAAGAGATCCGATAAAAGTGGCGCGCAGATGATCCAATTGGAATCCTGATTAAACGATTCGAAACACTCAACTTTATGATAAAATTTGAGTAAAACACATAAATTTAACAAAAATGCTCGTTAAAAAGCAACGAATTGCACATATATGTTACAGATGCTCTCTACCTTTTTGCAGTCTCAACATATTTTTGAAGTCATCTGGCTTACCAGGCATTTTACAGTACGATTCAGTACCCATGTAGAAACTGAATCCATCTAAAAGCTATCTACTGGGACAAAGTGGAATCATAATTTGTACTAGACTTTATCCAGTATAAATCGAAATTCTATTTTCTACCAGGTTCTGAACTAGGATTTTGGGTCCTTATTAATTCATATATATTACAGGCATTTTCTGAAATTAGCCATTTTGTAAAATGCGTAAAATTTCAGTCATTTTATAAAAGCCGATTGTGTTTGGTCATTTCATATATTGCCTCAAGTGTTTGGTAATTTTATAAAATGCCAAAAAAGCAGTCACTTTACAAAATGCCTGATTTTTTTTCACTAGATTTTAAGACATTGACTTAACTCTTCAGGCAATAATTCTAAGTGTCAGCATTTATCAACAAAACCCGAAAAACATAACTTTTGATGCCATTCTAGTGTTGTTTTTTTTTGCCATGATTTCATAAATCCAGGCAAGGTAATGATGTCAGTTGTCTCTTGTCCATGATATATGAATAATATTTTTTCACCGAACAACTAATTTTAATGACATAGAAGTAGTGAAAAACGTTACCCTAGACCACTTACCTCCCATAGAGCTAATGTTTAAATCCCTTATATTTACCCGATTATGCAAATGAGCATAAAAACCACACCCATTTTCTTATATCCATAAACCATACTTTCAAGCATCACGAATGTAGAGCACAATAAACGCAGTGAAGCGGTGTGAGATTGCGGGGATGCTTGTGATTGGGCAACCAAGGTTCAGTATTCTAACCCAAGCTTTTTTCTATTGTTTATCCTGTTTTTATGCCTGATCTTTTGTTTTCCTATAACGATCATAGCTATCTCCTTTTGTTTTGTGCACGCTGGGGTCTATGTTTTGTCTTGTCCTAACGCTACCCCAAGTATTGTGTCTTTTTATTGTTATCCATTTTTTTTATTGTTTTATCCCGTTCTGTATCATTATTGATTTTTGGTGTATTTCCTCCATCGTTTTCTGTATCTATATGCTTTTCTTTTCGTTAGGCTTTAAATAATAAAGTGATTAAACTACACATATTTTATTTTCCGCGTCATGAAGCAGTCATAGGAAAGGGAATGTGTTACTCTTGTGATTTCCTGAGCATGCGAGCAGTGAAATGAGCACGCGAGCAGTGGAAACAAGCAGCGCGAACAGCAAAATGAGCACACGAGCATACCTTTAAACGGCTAATTTATAGATTTTCCCACCACAAGATACACGGCACTTGTCACCACCACTACTTACCACTGAATTCCCGAAATGAGCACGCGAGCAATGAAAACGAGCAGCCTGATCATGAGCACTTGGGCATATCCTTAATCAGCGAAATTATCACCGCACAACGGCAGCAGCAGCAGCAGCAGCAACAGCATCAATATTACCGAGATTAGCATGCGAGCAGCAAGAATGAGCAGCGTGAGCAGCAAAACGATCAACTGAATATACCCCTAAACAGCGAAATTACCACCACACAGCGGCTGCAGAAGAAGCAACTTCCTGAGATTTGCACGCAAGCAGCGAAATCAGCACGCCAGCAGCGAAAATGAGCAGCGTGAGCGGCGAAATGATCAGGTGAATATACCCCTAAACTGCAAATTATCACCGCACAGCGGATGTAGCAGCAGCAGCAGCAACACTTTTCCGGAGATGAGCACGCAAGCAGCGAAATGAGCACGCGAGCAGCGAATTGAGCACACGAGCAGTGAAACGAGCACGCGAGCAGCGACATTACCAATGTGACCGTATTCAAAACTTTGTTCTGTAAAATATCGTCATTCATACTTCGAATCTAGAGAGAAGAAGACGTCAATAATGTATCACTGCGACATTTGTGACCAATCGCCACTTCAATTTCGTTCGCCACAAGAATCAGTAACACGACATGAAAAATAATTCGCAAACAGAATTGGAGACAGAGTCCAACATATCAGAAGAAAAACAATGACTCTGACGAATCTGCATATAGCAACGAGGAAAGTAACGACTTTAATACTTCAGAGGAGTCCACGAGCGAAAACACCGACGATGAAAATGACCAAGAGTCTCCATGGAAGCTGATCGTGAATCAAACATTTGACAAACTCGAGCAAGAATACACCAAAAAAGCAGAAGAGGTAATGGAAGAATGACACGACTCGGAAAAGACTCGTTTAGCCGCATATGAAGAGAAGAGACCATATGAGAAAACAATACCTGGAAACGGTGTTCTGGATGCAGGATTTCAACAAAGATCAAATTCACAAAAAGATAAAAGATACGGCCAAGCGGTTAAGAGAAGAAGACTACGACACCAGGGAATCTTGGCAATATGCAGTGAAGAAAAGAAAATATCTGTTAGATGACGTATTAGAACAGATTCGAACCACCACCAATCGAGGACAGCAACGACTCTTCTTTGTAAATAAAAGAAAAGAAGAAAAAGGGGATGGGGTAATGCGGCCTATCTGTAGGGTAGCCAGTCACAAGCCTTGAGAACGCAGAGTGCCCCTTTGGAAAATATACTAGTATTCACCAAAATGCCTCCCCCCTGTCAAAATTTTGGACCCTTCTTAACACCCTTTCTATAAAAGACAGGACTTGATTAATATCACCAATTGTTTTAGAAACATAAAGTTACCCCCGTAATTTAAGTACTCGACGTAGGAAAAATTGAAATTTGGGCCTTTCTGAAATTGTGGGCCCCTTATAACACCCAAAATATTAGTAATAGAGCTAAACTAATATCAAAGTTACCCAGAAAACATATATAACACGTCCATATTACTGGACCTAGGAACAATCGTATTTTGGGCCATTCCCAAATTTTCGGGTACCCCTATCTTCGAAACGGAGAGAGATAGAACGTTGAAACCTTCACCAATCGCTGTAGGAGCTTTAAGTTACCCTGGATTGATATATACAATGTACGGGAAACGAACGATAACTCTTGGCATCAGGAAAAACTAGGGTCTCATCAACCAGCTCCGGGTCAACTGGTCCCTCAGTCGTAAAGTGCCTAAAAAATCTAAAATTTGAAAAGAGGATGTTTGAAGTGCTAAAATGTAATAAGGACCTGACAAGGACTGGGAAGCACATGTTTTTTTCAAATGTAAATATTATTGTTTATTTCATATTTTTATTCGGTGCCATTTTGCGAAAAATCTAAACGGTTCACCCCATATTTTAAGGCAGATTTTGATTCCTTAGTTAAAATGCTTCGNCTCAAAGGTCAAGCTAAACCTATATGTTGAGGGCAAACAGTGGAAAATGGCTGATTTAGCCTTGAAGTAAATGGCAACGTCGTAACTGGTATATGAGACCTAGAGTAGTAGAGAGGGACAAATCAGTTAGCGTTTGAGGTGGACCAAGTGGACCAGGCGGAAGTGACGTCACCAGATTTCTGACATGTCAATAGATATCGTGAAGAGGTCGTGTGCATTATATGTCGAGAACAGGTCGAGAATCAATCGGGGTCTGATCGAAGTAGGTGTGAAGAGGTCGAAAAGGGATCGGCCTTGATCGAGTTTCAAAACTCATTCGCTTCTCGATTTATGCAGAATCACTTCCAGTTCAACTCGATTAGTACTCGATCATTACTAGACTAACACGATTCTTTTTTTTTGTATACAAGATCTTCCCGATCATATCCCGATTTTTCCCCGACCTCTATCCGACTTTTATTCGACCACTCAAGACCTATAATCGATTTCGCACGACAGCATGTCATCTTTTCACAAATAGTACAACACGAGGCTTTAAAGAGCCTGAGTCGCTCACTAAGGCCTTGTCTGAGTTTTTAAACGAACTATGCATCCAATGACTATTGTGATCTAGTTTGGCTGATGACCATCTTTGATATGATGTGAATCTGCCGGATACTATCTCAAGTCGGGACTAGTCAAGGACTATTGTTTTCAAGTTTGGCCAGTTGTCAAAGTAGTTTCAGAATAGATCTTTGAATGGATATCCATGCGGGGCCAATGCTAAATTATGTTCTTCGTTGGCTGCCTTTGTGGATTACCATCAAACCAGATAGATACTATTTTGAAAAGAGAACATCCAAGGAACATTTTGACCAATTTTGGCTCCAATTGGTCCAGGGAATTTAAAGAAGATCATTCGGGTACAATATTAAACGTTGTTCCCCTTTGCCAGCCATCTTGTATTATCTGACGTTATGGAAGACACTTTTTGAAAAGGGACCATGCATGGGCAATCGTAACAAGTTTGGTATAATAGGTTTAGGGGTTTCAGAGATAACGTTTGAATGAGTTTTCCCATAAGATTTTATCTAAAACTTTATTCCATATTGGCGGTTGTATTGGATTAAAAGCGAACATTACGGTTTTTTTTATTGAACCATCCGAGGTCAATCGTGACTCAGTGGTTTCTGAGGAGAAGATATTTGAATGAAAAGTTCATGAATAACGGACACAATATAATGACAAATGCTCAAACTTGCTATATTGGGATTGTAGAAAAGAATATCAGACTCTGTATGCTACTAGTAGACTTAAAACATGACGTACAGAGGGCTTAAAGTCAATCGACCAGTAATGATGACAAAATTTGTAATTGAATCCACGATGTATCCAATAAACACACTCCAGAACAGATTCACCAAATGAACAATGAAGGGGTGTGTAGTAAATGCAAATGAGACAAATTCTATACTAATACATTTTAAAACTAAGCAGTGGAACAACACTTTTACTGTTGTGCTTCACTAAATACGTGATTTCATGTATTTCTGTGTTACCGTTTTTGCCATATCTATGGACTTTGATTTTGTAATTATCACTTCCCTTGTTCTTTTGGTCTTTCAAGAAAAAAAATATATTGTTTCTTCCGATCAAGTTGGTACTCTTATCATAAGATATGATTCGGTTCAAGCTAAATGACTTCAATAAAATGCGATTTTGAACATTTGTAACATGCACTAGAAGATAAATAGATTTTTCAGATATGCACCGCGCAAAAGATGTACCCAACGGGCAGTCTCTCATTTTGTAAAAACCGGATTTTTCCTTCAGAAAAACACACTGAAACTATTGTAATATGCTAGTACCGCTAGTATGTTAACGCAAACATTTATTCCTCTATTTGACTTTGAACCATTTGCTATTGTCTAACCAAAACTAAGCACCTTCTCTGTCAGATCTGCCTTCTGTGCTTCTCTAGATCTATCACAGTTATCATCTTTTCTTTGAAGTATCAGCCACCTGGGCCACAGAATTTGCTGCTCTACAACCATGCTGAACTGTTTCCTGAATCTAACATTTTATCCCCGTATATACAAAAGTTCTAAAAGGACAAATCTCGCATGAACTCGACCATTTCACGATCTTCTCACGACCAGGTGTAGTTAAAATTTAAATCGAGTTATGATCTGGCTCAATCTGACAAAGCCTGGTGGGTCGAACGAAGGTCGAGCAAAAGTCGTACGTGAATCGTAAAAATATCGAGAATGGTCGAGTGTTAGTCGTGTTTTATCTGGTAAAGGTCGAGTGGACGTGGAGAGCAATGAATTTTATGACTTTGATCGGGATAAAACAGCATGGTTGGGTTAATCGAGTTGCTCTTATCGGCAGTGTAAACCTAGCATTGCTAACTCTGCTGGTCTTGTGCTGTGTTCCCGAATATTTTTGACAGGTCGTATGTAATATGTCGAGAACAGGTCGGGAATCAATCCGGGTTTGATAAAGGTAATTGTGAAGAAGTCGAAAAGGGATCGGCCTTGCTCGTGTTTTAAAATTTAGCCCGATCATGCCGATCGTTTCCCCGACTTTAACTCATTCGCTACTCGATTAGTACGCGATCATTACTCGACTAACACGATTCTTTTTTAATATATAAGATCTTCCAGACCATAATCCGATTATTTCCCGACCTGTGTCCGACTTTTACTCGACCGCTCATGACCTTTACTCGATTTAACAGGACATCATGTCATCTTTCACAATAGTATAACACGAGGCTTACAAGAGCCCCAGTCGCCCACTAGGGCCTTACTTTAGTTTTTAAAGTAGCAATCTAATAACTTTTGTGACCAAGTTTGGCTGATGACCATCTTTGATATGATGTGAATGTGCCGGATACTTTCTCAAGTGGGGACCAGCCAAGGACTATTGTTTTCAATGTTGGCCAATTGGCAAAGTAGCTGTAGAAAAGAAGTTCATTGAATGGATATACAAGTAGGATCGAAATTTAAATTTTATTCCCTGTTGGTGGCCATCATGCAGACGAAATAGATACTATTTTGAATGAGAAACATCCAAGGACTATTTTGACCAATGGTGGCTCCAATTGGTCCAGTGAATTCAGAGAGGATCCTTCAGGTACAATTTAAGCTTTGTCACTCTTTGGTGATGATCTTGTATTAGCTGATGATATGACAGACACTACATGAAAAGGGACCATCCATGGGCAATCGTAACTAGTTTGGTCCAATCGGCTTAGGGGTTTAAGAGGTAACGTTCGAATGAGCTTTTCTCATAAGATCCCATTTAAAACTATATTCCCAATTTGCGGTTATATTGGATTAGAAGCGGACATGACGTTTATTTTAATTGAACCAGGTCTATCGTGACATTTTAATTGAACCAGGTCTATCGTGACATTTTTATTGAACCAGGTCTATCGTGACAAAGCGGTTTCTGGGGGATAAGATATTTGAATGAAAGTTCATGGACAACGGTCACAAAATAATGGCAAAAGCTCAACCTAGCATTAGGATTGTAGAAAAGAATAATAGATTGCGCATACTACTTGTATGATTAAAGGATGACGTGTGGAGGGCTTCAGTCAATCCACACACTATGTTGACAGAATTTTAAATTGAATCCACGATGTACCCGATACTCACACTCCAGAAACAGATTCTCTAAATACATGAATTCAAGTATAAAATATGTTTTTTTCTGAGCAGGTTGGTACTCTTCTCACAAAATATTATTCAAGCTTAATGACACCAGAAAAATGCGATTTTGAACATTTTTAACATGTACTAGAAGATAAAAAAAATTCTTTAATATTTTCACCGGGCAAATGATGTACCCAAAGGGCAGCCGCTCGCCATTTTCACTTTCGAAAAACAGGGTTTTTTCCTACAGAAAGCGGATTTAAAGCTTTACGCGGAAACTACTGTTTATCTAGTTACTACCGATATCATGTGATGAAATGTCATCTGTTTTATGTATCAGATAAGTCCTACATGTAATGATAGGAAAATCAAACAGTCGCATTCTTACGCATGATGGGGAGGTTGACCTGCTAGCATTCATTCCTCTATAATGTTGACATTGAACCATTTGTCTATTGAGTAGGAAAAATGAAAGGATATGGAGTGAATGTACATGTGACAAAAAACGCACACGATACATAGAAAACTCTAGTTTATCAAGGTGAGGTCTTTTATTCCTGTCTACATCTTGATGTGGCCTGAGGGTCTTCATCCAGAGGTGAACATTATTCACTCCCTCAAGCGAGATCAAGAGGGCCCTAGCGTGCACCTAAGCGGTATTCTTGACAAAAAATATATCATGGTCACTCCCTTGCTCCCCACCCGCCATGGAGTGCCAACTTGGGCGATGCTCAGGGTTATCCAGCTGAAAACACCAGGGTTACAAGAAGAGAATAATAACGTTGAGCAACATCGATCGCAGCTAAAATATGTCATTGAAGCAACACATGTCGGGGTGGTCAATGAGGAAAAAAGTAAAACCGGGCAATGTATGCCTACAAATATTTGTCATTAAGTAGCCCGACGAAAGACAAAAATAAGGACAAAAACAACAT
>MJUU01004141.1:10224-25843 GCA_002080025.1 Modiolus philippinarum
AAAGAGTAATATTACAAAAAATAATAAAATGAATAAAAATAATTAATAAAAAATAAAAAAAAAAAAAATAAAAAATATATATATATTACAAAAATCTAAAAAAGAAATAATAATTTAACAAAAAGGTCTAAATCATTCTAAAAAATATATGCATAATATTTTTTTAAAATAAAAAGACTAAATTTAAAAGAAAACTACAAAAATAAATCTGAAAATATTACTCATAAAAATTATAATAATTCTTACAATGAAAAAAAATATAATAATAATTCTTACAATGAAAAAAATATAATAATAATAATAAAAAAAATGAAAAATCAAATTAAAAATTAAATAAAAAATAGGTCAAGGTGAAAGGTCACTGATGATCTTGAACCTGTACTAATATTGAAGCTCTCTTCGCACTGATCACTTTAAACATATATGTTTACTATATTATCTGTAAGCGTTTAAATGTTATTTGCAAAACTGATTTATCAAAACGTGTCAAGGGCTTTATCTCAAAAACGGTTCATCCCACAGTTTTGAGTCTATTGAATAAAATTAAGATCTCAATGAGAGGAGTATTTTTGAAACATAATAATTTCATAAATTTTTTATCGTTTCCGAGATATGGCGATAACAAAATTTCAAATGGCGGCCATTTTGAAAATGGTGGACGAAAATTTTTTTGACCCCATTTTTGTAATCAGGGCCATGAAAAACTACCTGGAAAACAACTTTCATCAAAATCCGTTAACTTTGAGAAATCGACATATTTAGGGGTCAAAAACGCGTAACCGGGGTCGCGACCCCCCAAAATTTTTCTGCATGATAAATCATACTGAGGATGAATGAAACATTTTCCCCACCTCAGATTTTTGATATCGGTTACGATTTCTGCGTTTACCTGATAACAAAATAAACCATGTTCGGGGAGAGAACTCCGTTACTAAAAATAGATTTTGTCCATGACCTGGTTTCGGAAGAGAATTTCCAACTTCCAGTTACTACGTGAAGTTTCGTTATGATACGTCAAAGTTTTCCGTACGGAAGAATAATAATAATAATCAGAAGAATTACTATAAGGACTTTCCCCTGTAGGGAAAGCCCTTAATAATTAAAAAGACAATTGTTCATAGAACAATTGCAAGGTCTTTCCCAGTCAATGTTGTGTTTAGTGTTATGTTTTGTCATGTCACATGTTTAAAATCATCTTGATGAGATGCACATTGTCTCCAATATATTAGAGGAACCATTTCTAATCGTTTAAAAGATTTTGCGATAAAAAAAAAACGTATAAATTGGCTATGACTTTGACCGATGACCTTGATGACCTTAGACCTTGGGATCAAATTGAAGGTCTCTTCTTACTGATTAATTTGATATGTTACATTACAATACTATCTGTAAAGGTTTAAAAGTTATACGCAAAAAACCTATTTCTGAAACGCGTCAAGGGCAATAACTGTTCAGGGAGTCATCAGAGAGCTTCGGTCCAAATGAGACAAATGTAGCCCTTGACATGATGAACATTTTTGCTGATATACTTTTTCAGCCATCTATTACGGTTTCCGATTTCATCTGATAATAAGGTCAAAGGTCAGGGTCAAAAGTCACCGATGACCTTCAACCTGGTGATCAAATTGAAGGTCTTTTCATACTGATGACTTAAAACATATATGTTTACTATATTATCTGTAAGCGTTTAAAAGTTATTCCCAAAAAACCGATTTACCGAAACGCGTCAAGGGCTATAACTCAAAAACCGTTCGTCGCACTGTTTTCTATCTTTGAATTAAATGTAGACCTCAATGAGAGGAACATTTTTGCAATATATTGTTTTCATCAATTTTTTATCGTTTCCGAGATATCACGATAACAAAATTTCAAATGGCGGCCATTTTGAAAATGGCGGACGAAAAATTTTTTTGACCCCAGATTTGTAATATGGGTGATTTAAGGAACCTGGATACCAAATTTCATCAAATTCCGGTAACTTTGAGAAATCGACAAAATTAGGGGTCAAAAACGCGTTACCGGGGTCGCGACCCCAAAAAATTTTTTTGCATGATAAATCATCCTGAGGATGAATGAAACATTTTCCCCATTCATAATTTTGATATCGGTTACGGTTTCTGAGTTTACCTGATAACAAGAAAAAGCACAGTCAGGGAGATAACTCTGTTACTAAAAATAGATTTCGTCCATACCCTAATTTCGGAAGAGTATTTCCAACTTCCAGTTACTACGCGTAGTTTCGTAATGATACGTCAAAAGGTTTTCCGTACAGAGACCTTACGGAAGAAAAAGAAAAATAATAATAATAATAATCAGAAGAATTACTATAAGGTCTTTCCCCTGAAAGGGAAAGACCTTAATAATAATAATAATCAGAAGAATTACTAGAAGGTCTTTACCTAGAAAGGGAAAGACCTTAATTATCCACAGTTTAAGTCTGTTAATAAGAAACGAACTGTGTAAGTAATTAATCTGATCTTATAACCATATATACAACAATTTACTTTAATTTAATTAACAAATAAATTGCAAGAATAATCATAAAATCTGTAAGAAAATCATCAGGAAATGAAAGCGTAAATCACAATTATATTTCATCATTAATTTATATCAATGAACTTCGAACTTGGTGGGCTTGGATGACCTTTAATATGAATAAGTATTGACGAAGCCTCGCTCGCATGTCATCCCGCTCGTGTATCATTTTTGATCCTCAGTCCTAATGAATTATAATAGAACCTTTTATCGTGGGAGAATGAAAAACAAGCAATAAATCAACCTCAAAATAACTTTGGACCTAAAATACCGGAAAGCTTTCACCACACCTTATCATGCCAAAATGTCTATACTAAAGTAAAAACTAGAGTTTATGATAGAAATGTTGAAACAATTAACATTTTGAATCTGTCAAAAAATTCAACGTTTACTAAACTTTACCAGAATCATTCGATTTCAAAACCTAAATACAACCTCGCAAAAAACAAATTAAACATGGATAACGGTGAAAATAAAATGGATACTTCAAATAGAGATTTAACTGAAAATAATCATTTCCCACCTTCAACTCAAAGGATTTGAAAAACACATCGGTCAGTTTAAATTTCAAAACAAAGAGAGAAATTAAACCTGAAAGTGACATATCAAAGCATTTATCACAACTTGGGGAAATCTTCGAAAACAGACACCATATTGCAACTCTCATGTACAGCTTAGAATCTTCTAAAGAACGCATCGTTTTGCCGAAATTCATGACCACTAAATTAGAGTTTATCCATATTTCAACAACCAAGCTACAAAAGAAAACTTTCAAGACAAACTCAAAAACATAAGAACGCATGTGAACAATTATGCACTTGGAGAGCTTATAAAGCATTGCGAGGAGCAAATAGAAATCGTCACCAGCAATGCTGAATTTACAAAAACTAAAATGTTGGAAAAAGCATTAATAGTGGAAGATAGGCAAGACATTTCAAACGCCCAAGCCAAAGTGTTCGAAATTATAGAAAAGTATGACAAGAAATACAAAACATTCACAGAAGATTATGACCGCAAAATAAAAGACAATCATGGCAAACAGCAAACCAAGTTCAACAAAGGAGGCAAGAGTCCATTCCCATAAAAACGTTAAACATTATATTTGGAAAAGCTTAATTAGATGATATTAACTGACAAAATAAAAATTCTGGAATTTTAAATGTGAGGACAAAATCATATACGAACATGTAATGTGTAAACAAATCAATTCCATCTAATTTGATTAAATATACTATTCTACAGGATTTATTTTCTATCCTTTAATTTTAGTATGTCAATTATTTAATCATTATAATTAATCTTACATTCCAGTATTTGTCAATCAGACAGCAATCTATGTCTAACAGCCAATGAGGAAAGGCTAAATCTTCATAGTTATTCTATCATATATCTAAAAACAGAAAACTGAAACTTGTCAAAATGGCAAGACGTTTAAAAAAATCTGAGAAACATATAAACCGAAATAGAAAGAGATTATTAAAATTGAGAACAAGAACAAAAATGTCTCAAAAGCTTGAAAAAATTAACAGGGCAAAATCTTTTGTCAGAAATTTATCACAACAAATTCTAACGGTGTAAAAAAAGTGTATAATTTGTCCCAACACCTAATACTATATGATTAAAGAGAAATATCATGAATGATTTTGAAGAATTCAAACGTAAACTTCGTTGCAAATATATGTTTAGAAACAACGAATCCAACTTAATTCATCCATTCTATCTGAAAAGTGGATACAAGCCATCATACTCTTGTGAAACTCTAGAAAATTATCTTTTTGCAACTCAATATGAATTAAGTAGAGTTGAAATTAAAGCAGTAAAACATAATCTAACCATTAAAGAACGCAAAGCCTTGAAAAACTTGCAAAATTGTCAAGACATTTTTGTAGTAAAAAGTGGAAAAAAAAACATCAACAATTTGTATACTTGATAAATCAATATACATAAAAGAAGGACAAAGACAATTAGAAAACAAAACATATTACGAAGAAATGAATATATCAAAGAAATCTACACACAAAAAAACTTATGAACTTATTCATTCCTGGAATGAATCTAAGTCTATAGATGAAACAACAAACACATATTTATTGCAAAATCTATCGAGCACAAAACTGAACGTGATCGATCATGCCGAACTGAGGGGCCAGGGCAATCATCTGGATGTGGAATCTGTGTGTTCTCAAGACGCAACTGTATGTTAAATATCAAGTGGCTAGGTATACTGGTACAGGCTGTACTAACTTCTTGCTTAAAACGTAACGAGAGCGTTCATGCATGACTAAGGGGCCGGTGCCACCATATGACCAAGAAATCGGTAAGTACTCCTCAAGACAAAACTGTAGCTCAAATATCAAGAGTTTAGAAGTACTGGTTGTACAAACTGCTTGCCAAGATCTCTAAGTGATCTTTCATGCAAGACTAAGGGGCCAGGGCTGTCATCTTGGTGTTTAATAGGCGACGCAACTGTATGTTAAATATCAAGTGGCACGGACTACTTGAACATGCTGTTCTAACTGCTTGCTTTTAAAAATCTAATAGGAGCGTTCATGTTTGACTTGGTGGCCAGGGCCACCATCTAGGCCTGGAATCGATATGTACTCCTCCAGACGCATGTATGTAGAATGTCTAGAGGCTAGGACCGTTGGTACAGGCTGTACAGACTGCTTTATAAAAAAACTTAGCACGATCGTTCATGCATGACTAAGGGGTCAGGAGCAAAATCTGGGGACGGGCTCAATATGTACTCCTCAAGACGCAACTGTATGTTAAATATAAAGTGGCTAGGACTACTGGTACAAGCTGCACTAACTTGATGTTGAACACTTAACGAGAGTGTTCATACATGATTGAGGGACCAGTGCCTACATCTATCTGGGCATGGAATCATTATTTACTCGTCAAGACGCAACAGTATCGATGTCGAATGCTGTTTAAACTGCTTCCGAAAAAAAATGAACGTGATCGTTCATGCATGACTCAGGAGCTGGGACCATATGAATATACTTAGTAGGGATTTGACTTGTACTAATGCTTATGCTACTGCATATCAAATTCTACTATGGACCTACCACTAACATAAGGTTGTTAATTCTCAGTAGTTTCTAATTGTTGACGCCGCCAATGGAAGACGGAAATGCTATCACTAAGTCTCGCCTCCACAACTGTTCGTCGCAGGCGAGACATAACACCTATAAAAAGGTATACATGTATATATATATATATATATATGAAATCATATGGCAAACACAAGTAGACGTGCTGCGGTCAAAATTAACATTTTCTGGTTTCATCTGATGCTAAATGAACATGCTATTGCGATCTCAATATTGATAGATGCTTAAACAGGCAAGCTTTTTGGAAAGCTAATACTTGTCCTTTTTTTAAAGTTCATTAAATTATTGGAGGGGGTTTCCTCGTGATTTATTAAAGACTACAGTAAGTAACGTAGTCAAATTAAGAAAATTACTGAATAGGATTCTTCAAGGTTTCAGAATTTAAGTAATTACATAATTTGGCTAAAATTATACTTACCATTAGCTTACAATCAACCCCGTCAACAATGACATCACATTTGGTGAAATCTTGGCATATATCCATACCTGAATCGGTTAGATTGATTGATTGATTGAATATTGTTTAACGTCTACTCAGCAATAGTTTAGCTATATCAAGACGAGAACAAGTTTGTTAATAAATAATCACTTTGGGGTATGGAAAGGGCCATGGGACGGGAAATTCTGACTGCCACTGGAAAAGTAGGGTGAAATCGTCAAGGGCGGGGAATTTAGCCTTGTAGCCGTTCACATACGGACCACTCAAAAAGGGCTTGCTAGAAGGGTTCTTTAACGTGCAGGAAGCGTGGCATTTCTTCCAACACGTTTACCTGTGTTTACATCCCAATCGAAAGATGGGTTGTGTGTTTATTCATCCCGCACAACCACGGAATGTGTCCTATTTCTATATCCCGGGACCCTCGGGGTCAGCCCCCGTTTAGGAGGGGGTCAAACCCCGCAAGCCGGAGATACTAGGTCCTATTTCTATATCCCGGGGTTCCCTTTTAGGAAGACTCATACTCCAAGCTCAGAGGATGCTGCGGGCCTATTCATAAGCCGGGACCGCGCACGGGGGCTGAATCGGTTAGAAAGAGTTTACATCCCCGTGTATAATTCAATTGGTCAATTTGATTGACGTCCTTGACGTGTGAAAAAATCACATTCTGGTATTCCGGGACTGACAGTAAAGAGCCTGTTAACAACTCTACGACATTCAGGTGTCTTCACTGACATGTGGGAACATCACGTCCACCAACAAAACAAACTGAAAAAGCACAAATCACGATAGTTAACATCATTTCGCCATCTAGGTTTCTCCATCTCAAACAAACAATCGCATGGTCACGTGATCTAGACTAATTTAATCCACCAATCAATTGGATGCTATTCAAATAAGAAATGAATAATCAAATTAATTGATGAATATTCGTTAACAGGATATATGGAAATCGTTTATCTTTTTTATTTTCAGATGAAAGTGGATGCTATCATTGGAACGTTGAAGCTTTAAGAGGAAGAGACCGATAATACACGAGACTAATTGGCCAACCTTTGAAAACTTGAAAAATGTGACCATTTTAAAGCAAGAAAGCAGAGTGGAATTTAATCCACAACCTATGATTTCTGTCATGATGTTATTGAGAATTATTAAATTTGTTAAATGTAAATATTTTTTGTTTACAGAAATGGTAGGAAAAAAACAAACACAAAAGTAATGCTTACTTTATCAGTTACCACCCCCCCCTTTTGCAAACCGGGTTCTGCCGGAATAAATCTTAGCATGCTTGTCACTCTTTATTCAAGTGAGAGTAATACAAGGAATATTGACCCTTAAACCTAAAGATGTATAACCAGCATAGAAAATGAAATTTTGTAATAGATAAATTCTATTCTAAAAAGATGCAAACAGATAACACACCACGCAATAAACATCACTTACATAAAAATATGACACCACAAGATCCCGTTAATTTCCATATTTTATCCAATACAGACAGTTAAATTTTAAATGTGAGGCTTAAGATGCTTTTAAAAGTTTAGATTCAACTATCGAGAATTGATGAAATATGGTAAGAATTGGTATTAAGTGGTATAAGCTTTTCCTCTAATGATAAACACAGAGAATTGTATTCTGAAAAGAATTTGGCAGGAAATAGCACGGTTCTTTATTCAACATATGCTGAATATGAAAATTTATCTAACCTTTCACAACCATTTTAAGTTTCACAGATCATTAGATAAATAAATTTTAACTTATGACAAACCAAGGAAGACTAATAGGATCTCGCATTGGGTCAGATTAAAGATCGGGATGTGTTTTATGAGTGTTAGAATTTTCGTCTTTCTCAAGCTGAGTGTAGCTTAACGAGAGAGAAAGACGTATAATGTCCTACATGAGTGAAAGATATCCTGATATTTAACTTTGATTGAATGCAAGTTCCTATTTCTTTTGTTAAATATGAACAGATACACCTTCAAACTTATACCGTGTGAACAATGTGTCGCCATTTGAGTTTACATTGTGAAATCAGGTGTTTTATGACGTTTAGTCATGGTAATGATTGTTTTATCATAAAATGACCAATTATGGTTGGCCATTACCCATATAAGATGAGGTCACATGCATCCATCTTATATTGGACATCTTACACTGTAAATCACCATTTATTGAAGAATGCAAATAGTCAGCTTGTATTTGATTTAGTTTGATTAATCATGTTATATATACTTTTTATCAGTTTTTATCCATCAGTGCATGTTATCTATATAATTACTTATACCTACATTGTTTTCTACTTTCAGGGCTTTAAGTGGAAATTAAGCAGCATGCAGTTCACTTGTGATGTGACTCAATTAATTGTAATGGACAAATTAAATGTTATGTAACACATTAAATATATATTTTCAAATATATATATACAATATAAATTTTATAATCTTTCTTCTTATCTACCAGCATATGAAAACCTTGGTCCAAATAATAAAAATTAATAGACACTGGAAAGAGGGAAAAAGAGCGGGTATGTATACAAGCTGGTGATATTTTATGTTTGAAATACGTTTAACACCAAAATGATGGAAATCTTTAGATCTTAAAAAGCATGCAGTATTAAGCACAAAAATGTAGTAGTAGACCACAAAGA
Organism: Modiolus philippinarum; assembly: GCA_002080025.1. NCBI lineage: Eukaryota > Metazoa > Mollusca > Bivalvia > Mytilida > Modiolidae > Modiolus > Modiolus philippinarum. The sequence goes on from MJUU01004141.1 coordinate 18,959, forward strand.
AAAAGTCAAAATATTGAGATTAAGTGAAACTACCAAATTCAATTCACTTGAAATTCACACGAAAATATAGACATTTAATCCGTATCAATTCCCAATTCCCAATTAACATGAAATTTACATGAATGCTCCATTCGTGTGAGATTCCCATCAAAATATTCACGTGAAATTCATGTGAATTGAGCCTAAACATGAATTTCACGTGATCAAATTCATGTGAAATTTATGTGAATCAAGTACTCACATGAACTATTTCATATGAAAACTGTAACCCTACCCCTAATGTATATAACTGTAACCCTAACCATAATATATATAATTCTAACACTTATTCTAATGTATAAAACTGTAACCCTACACGTAATGTAACTCTAACCCCTAATGTATATAAAAGTTAATCTACCCTCAATGTATATAATAACTAAATACCGAAGTTACTGTGAATTTACTTTCTGCATATGCGCATTTCGACAACTTATGTCTCTTCAGTGCAGATAAAATCTAAACTTTTGGAAGACCAGAAACTCAAAGATGTCTACAAACTGAAAGAGAACAAATAACCAATATGATCTAAATGTAAGCCAAAATCAGCTTAGGACAGAGCTTTGCATGATGGAGATACTCCTTAGTTTTAAACAAAATTTACGAAAATATAAGTGTGACCCTATCCCTGTATACTAATCTGTCACCTCTAACCATTTGTATATATTTGTAACCCTTACCCTAATGTAAATAACTGTTACCGTTCCCCTAATGCATATAACTGTAACCTAACACTACTGTTTATAACTGTTACCCGACCCCAAATATATATAACCGTAACCCTAACCCAAATGTATATAACAGTAAGCCTACCACTAATGTATATAACTGTTACCATACACGTAATGTATATAACTGTAACCCTTTCCCTAACGTATTTAACAATAACCATAACCCTAACCCTTTATGCAAATACCTGTAACCCTAACCCTAATGTATATAATTGTAACCCTACCGTAATGTATATAACTGGAACCCCACCCTTAATGTGTATAACTGTAAACCTAACGCCTTTGTACATCACAACAACCTTAACCTCTATGCATATTACTGTAACCCTACCCCTAATTAATATATCTGTAACCCAACCCCTAATGGATATAATTGTTAACATACTCCTAAGGTATATAACTGTAACCCTTACCCTAATGTATTTAACTGTAACCCTAACCCTAATGCATATAACTGTATCCATACCCCTAATGTTTAAACTGTAACCCTATCCGTAATGGATATAACTATAACCTAAACCCTAATGTATCTAACCGAAACCTTACCCCTAATGTATATAATTGTTGCCCTACCCCTAATGTATATAACTATAACCCTACCCCTTATGTATATATCTGTAGGTCTAACCCTTATTTTTATAACTGTAACACTCCCCCTATGTAAATAACTGTAACCCTACCCAAAATGTATATAGCCGTTACCCTGACACTAATGTCTACTATGTAACCTTACCCCTAATGTATATAACTGTAACCCAAACCCTTATGTATATAACTGTAACAAACCCCTAATTTATATAACTGGAACACTACCCGTAATGCATATCACTGTAAACCTAACCCTAATGTACATAACTTTAACCATTACCCTAATATTTATTACTGCAACCCTACCCGTAATGCATATAACTGTAACCTTAACCCTTATGTATATAATTGTAACTCTATCCCTAATGTATAATAACTGTAACCGTAAACTTGATGTAGATAACTGTAACCCTAACCATTATGTATATAACTGTATCCCACCCTAATGTTTATAAATGTAACCCTACCCCTAATGTATATAGTTGTTACCCCAACCCTAATGTCTATAATGTAACCTTACCCAAAATGGATATAACTGTATCCCTATCCCGAATGTATATAGCTGTAACCCTATACCTTATGAATATAACTGGAACCTTACCCCTAATGTTTATAAATGTTATCCTACCATTAATGTATATAACTTATAACTGCAACCATACCGCTAATGTATATAACTTTAACCCTACCCCTAATGTATATAACTGTAGCCCTACAAAAGTATATAACTGTTACCCTGATCCTAATGTATATAACTGTAAGCCTATACCTTATGTTTAGAGCTTATGTATATAACTCTAACATTACCCCTACTGTATAATAAATGGAACCCTACCCCTAATGTATATAACTTAAACCCTACCGGTAATGCATAAAACTGAAAACCTAACCCTTATGTACAGAGCTGTAACCCTTACTCTAATGTATATAACTGTAACCCTTCCCTAATGTACATTACTGTAACAATAACTCTAATGTATAAAACTGTAACCCTAACCATGATGTATATTATTCTATTCATAACCCTAATATAGATTACTGTTACCCTTCTTCAAATGCATATAACTGTAACCCTAACCCAAATGTGTATAAATAAGCCTGCCCCGAATGTAGGACACTGTAAGCTTACCCCTAATGTTTATAACGGTAACACTACCTCTAATGTATATAACTGTAACCCTTACCCTAATGTATATATCTGTTACCCGAACCCTAATATACACAACTGTAACCCTGTCCCAAATGTATATAACTCTAATCCTAACCTCTATGTATATAACTAATTTATATAACTGTAACCCTAACTCTTATGTATATTACTTTTACCCTTACCCTTATGTATATAACTGTAACCCTTACCCTAATGTATATAACTGTAAACCTTACCCTAATATATATAACTGTAACCCTTCTCCTAATGTATATAACTGTACCCCAGACCCTAATGCATATAAACTGTAATCCTACCCGTAATGTATATAACTTTAACCCTACCTCTAATGGATATAACTGCTACCTACCATTTATATATATAAAACTGTAACCCTAATTCTAATGTATTTAAGCCTTGTTTTTAAACTGTGACCCTACCCGTAATTTATATAATTGAAACCCTACCCCTAATGTAAATAACTGTTGCCCTACCCCTATTGTATATATTTATAACTCTACCGCTTATGTATATCACTATAACCCTTCCCCTTATGTATATATCTGTAACCCTTACCCTATTTTTATAACTGTAACCGTACCCCTAATGTAAATAACTGTAACCCTAAACCAAATGTATATAGCTGTTACCCTAACACTAATGTTTACTATGTAACCTTACCCCTAATGTATATAACTGTAATCCGAACCCTAATGTATATAACCGTAACCCTTCCCCTAATGTATATAAGTGGAACACTACCCGTAATGCATATAACTGTAATCCTTCAGGATATTATTGTAACAATACCCCTAATGTATAATAACTGTAACCGTAACCCTAATTTATATAACTGTAACCCTAACCATTATGTATATAACTGTAACCCTACCCCTAATGTATATAACTGTAACCCTACCCCTAATGTATATAACTGTAACCCTTACTAATGTTATATTGACCCTCTCCCCCACCGAATATTTTATTAATAATCATATTTTTTATTTTTGAATTAACATTATGTGATTTACTTTTTATTCTTAATTTATTAATTTGTTTTCGAAGATCAACATCCATATAATTTAACTTTATATTAATTGCTTCAAAGTCCACATATCCAACAAATGGTAATTTTAATTTAAAATGAAATTCACACTTACTTCCTTCTTTTGGCATTTTATATTTAAATGGTTCTTTTTCATTGCAATAATCCTTTTTATGTTTTTCAGTAGTATATGAAGCAGTAATACAATTTCTACAATGATATCTTTTATGATGATTCTGATTCAGATAAGCATTAAAATTTTTAATTAAACAATAATGTTTTTTATCATCTAAACTAACATATAATAGGTCTATAACATAATCTCTATCTTTAAATTCACTTCTATACAGGCGATATATATCTCGTAAATTCTTTTCTTGATTTAATTTATTAAATTTTTTATTATCAGGATTAAAATGTTCTTTTTCAATTCCAAATACATTTATAGCTATATTTGTATTTTGTTTTTCAAATGTTTTAATTGAATTTATACTTATTGGAAATTTAACATTTTTTGTATTAATATTATCTAAAAAAGGTTTATAAATTGATGCTCTTGTGGGGTTTTTATTCATGTTTTTAAATGTATCGGAATATTCTTTATGTTCATCAGGTTTTTCTTTTAATTTATATAGTATTCCCGCAATTACACTATAAGCAAAACAGTTGTTATCATTGTTTTGTATATTTAATAAACTATTAAATTTTATTCCTAAATCAAAATAAGAAGATAGATCCATTTAAACTTTTTACTCTAACAACTTTAACTTCTGTGTTTTCTATTTCATAAAATATTAAACCAGATTCTTTTCCCTGATGTTCTTCTTCCCATACTTTATAATTTTTTATAATAGAACTATGTATTTTATTAAATTCATTTTGTGATTGAAGTCTTATGAATCCACTATTATAATGTCTTTCTATTTTTTCAGCATCTATAGCTATAGGTTTTGAATAAATAGTTTTTATAATAATATTAAATTTCACATTAGGAAATGATAAAACTAATCTTTTAACATCTGGTTTAATCTTTTTAAAATAATTATCTATATTAACACCACTTTTGTTGATAAGCTCTTTAACATAATTTTTATTTTTAGGAGCCATTTTTAGAGAAAGATTTTTAATTATTACATTTTATTTCTAAAATAATAATTACTTTGATAATCTGGATTTCTTTCCATAAATTCTTGATAGATTGTTTATATTTTTCTTTATTATTCTGATAATGTATTTTTTTTTAATTGTTTTCTACATTGTATACAATGTGAGTTTACACCTAATGGTTTAAATTTATTTTTATGATACTCAATTAATAGTTTATATTCTTTACATTTTGTACAGATTTTTCCTTCTGTCATTTTTTAAAAAAAAGAAATATGATAAAAATTTAAAACTGAGTCATCTGTAATTCTTGACTATAGAAAGAACCTATTATTTCTTCGCCTTTTAAATCTTTTATTTTATAAGTAATAGGGTTTGTATTTAAAACTTTTTTAATTACAAATATTTCTTTTGTCCATCGAGTTTTATAACCCTTTTCAAAATGACCTTTCTTTTTTGTTATTCTTACTCTATCTCCTATTTTGAATTTAGGTTTTTTTAAGGGTAACCGCTTGCTTCGCTCGCTAATTTTTTCTTCTTTTTCTGGATATAAATTTTTATACACTCTTGATTAATTTTTGGATTTACTCGCTTCAACCGGTGTCATTTTAATTGAAGAATGTACTGTATTGTTATGGTTTTTAACTAATCTATCCAACACATCATAATATTTAAAAGTTCCAGAGGCTGTAAAATATCTATACATATGTTGTTTCATCGTTCCTATCCAGCGTTCTACTACGCTGCTTTTTTCTTCATTTTCAATTGAATATAACTTTATGTTATTATCTTTTAACAATTCATTTACTTGTCGGTTATAAAATTCCGAGCCTTTATCCGACCATATATATATGGGTTTTCTTTCTTTAAATAATGTTTTAAATGCTTCACTTACAGTTACTCCTGTTTTATTTTTCAATGGAATTAACCAACCATATTTACTAAATACATCTATAACCGCCAATAAATATTTATAGTGTTTATTTTGTTTTGAGTATTTTTGCATATCTACTAAATCAACTGCCCATGTTTGATCTATTGAATTGACATAAACACGTCTTTTAGGAAAAACGTTTACAACTCTGCGGTGTAATTCATCTGCTAATTTATTTGTTAAATTTGTAAGCACCATTTTTAAATAATGAAAATTCTTTTCTTCGCTGACCTACCGGATATTTTTTTCTCACTTTTTATAAAATAACCTTTTCACATTTTTTAAACACAATACTAATATGTTATACTGACCCTCTCCACTACCGAATATTTTTTGAGGAACGAAAAAAATATTCGGTGGGGGAGGGGGTCAATATAACATATTAGTACCCTTACCCTAATGTATATAACTGTAACCCTTCCCCTCATGTATACAACTGTAACCCTACCTGTAATGCATATAACTGTAACCCTAACCCTAATGTATATAACTGTAACCCTACCCCTTGTGTATATAACTGCAACCATAACCCTTATGTATATTACTATAACCCTACCCGTTATGTATATGATTGTAACCCTACCCCTAATGTATATACAAACCCTAATCCTTATGTATATAACTATAACCCTAACCCTTATGTATATAACTGTAATCCTAACCCTAATGTTTATAACTGCAACCCTACCCTAATTCATATGACTGTAACCCTACCCCTAATGTATATATAACTGTAACCATAACCCTTATGTATATAACTGTAACCCTACCCCTAAAGTATATAGCTGTAACCCTACCCTAATGTATATTACTAAAACCTTAACCCTAATGTATATGACTGCAACCCTTGCCCTTATGTTTATATCTGTAACTTGAATCTGAATGTGTTGTATTGTCATCAAGATCAAAGGAACGCATTGTAGTTTTCAGAGATCCACATTAAACAGAACAAATAGATGGTGAGAGTGACTGGAGTGAGATTAATAAGTACGTCAATACCGAGCGGAGCGGAAAAACTGAAAGTATGCCTACATTAGATCAAACTTTGGAAGCAATTTTATATGATTGATTGGACACTGAAATAAAACTGAACATCAAAAACTTGCATCTACTTCAGACCTGTTTACCCCCTCTTAACTGGTATTCGTATTCCTGCAGTTTCCGTGATGATCCATGTTTTATAGAATTTTTTCTCGCATACAAAACAAATTAGACAATTAGAGAATTTACACTTTTTTATGTGTGAATAAGTCTTGTTCATAATGATCGCCGTTATGAACATATTTTTCTCTAT
>MJUU01004141.1:28006-40630 GCA_002080025.1 Modiolus philippinarum
GAGTTTCTCTGCACGGTTTGTCTACAATGGTTGACAGTAAGAATTTATGTATTATAATACGTAGAAACTCTTGTTTTAGATGCACGATGAAGAAGATACTATCAGTTGAGAAGTCCAAGGAGCCTATTTTGATAGGTAATACACTTAATCCTCGCTAAACAGATGTCATGTTGTATTTGTGTGATGACAACTCCTAATTGGAAGTTTATAATAAATAGATTTAGACCTAACCTTTTCCATATCAGCGCAGCTATCATCCCCCAGCTGGCACGTTTGGCTGATATGATTGATTGATTGAATATTGTTTAACGTCTACTCAGCAATATTTCAGCTATATCGAGACGAGAAAAAGTTTGTTAGTAAATAATCACCTTGGGGTATAGAAAGGGCCATGGGATGGGAAATTCTGACTGGCACTGGAAAAGTAGGGTGAAATCGTCAAGGGCGGGGAATTTAGCCTTGTAGCCGATCACCTACGGACTGCCCCAAAAAGAGCTTGCTACAAGGGTTCTTTAACGTTCAGGAATCGTGGCATTTCTTCCAACACGTGGAAATGAGTTTACATCCCATCCGAAAGATGGGTTGTGTATTTATTGATCCCGCACAACCACGGAATGGGTCCTATTTCTATACCCCGGGACCCTCGGGGTCAGCCTCCGTTTAGGAAGGGTCACATCCCGCAAGCCGGAGATACTAGGTCCTATTTCTATATACCGGGGTTTCCTCAGGGTCCTCTGTTAGAAAGACTCATACTCCAAGCTCAGATGATGCTGCAGGCCTATTCATAAGCCGAGACCGCGCACGGCGGTGGGCTGATATGGGGGTCTCTGGATGATAACCGTGCTGATATGGAAAGGCTATGTATTAATCTTTATTTAGTGAAATCTGCAATCATTTAACAAGCTGACCACTGATAAATAACAAAATACAGAAGTTTCTGCCAATTTATATGCGCATTTCTACAACTTACGTCTCATCAGTGCAGATATAACCAAAGCATTTGGAAGTCCATTACCCGAAAAAAGTGTAAAAGCGAATGGAGAACAAATAACCAAAAAGATCAGAAATGAAACACCCAGCTGTTACTAAAAAAATAGCACATTATAAGACTACATAAAAAATTTATTAACCACAACATGTAAATAAGGCAGACAAATAGCATGGTATTCAACTGTGCATAACATCTTGGAATCATGATGAAAAATATGTCCGGTTGCTTTTGAGTTTGTCAGAACCCCCGGTCGAGAGTTTTAAGAATTTGATGATTTGCATTTAGAACAATTAAATATTGGTTAAATGATGTTTTAGGTTTATCTAGTTTAGAAAATATCATTTTAATTTAAAAAATGAAAGGAAATTTGTAAACACATCAGACAACTGTTAAATCAATTACAGATTTTCGTAATGAATAATTAAAATATTAGCATAATCAAACGATTTTTCTATTAATATCAATCATCGGGTCAACACTAACAAGTTGATCTGTATCGACTCCACGAAACCAAAACTTATTACATGCTAATATGTAGTATTGTACCAGGATAAATATTCAATTTTAATGTGATTTTGTTAAAATACATTGTTGTAGTACATACAGGGTTCCCACTCATCCTGAAAAACTGAAAAGTTCTTGAAATTTGATTTTTAAGTTCAAGTGCTTGAAAAAATAGACCTTGAATTTGAAGTGTTTTTCAAAAATCATGGAATTGGATGTCGTAAATATCGATAGGTGGTACCTGAAAAAAAAATCAGTAAGGCCATGAAAAAGTAATTTATTGGTTCTCAAGCCCTTTCCTCATTTAGTTTGAGGCTTCAAGAAAGCACCTCATTGACCTTATTTTTTTGCATTTCAATATAATAAAAAATACCTTCATTACATTTTTATGGTTTTTACAGTGTATAAAGCTGCCTCATCTATTTTCGGCAAAAAAGAATATAAAGAAAATCACCTCCCTCACTCCGTCATCATTTGCAATGAGAAATAGAACCAATAGATTAACTCTTTATGGCCTAATAAAAACTGCATCTGAAATTGTTTACTATTTTGGTCCTTGAAAATGACTTAAATATCCTTGAAATTCCATGGATACATTCTTCAATTTTGTTAATACTTTGTAGAGGATATGGCTGGATTGTCATTGATGACAAGAGTCTGATCATCGACGCTGACATCCTCACAAGAATCTTTCAAAACGCTACGTTAAATATTGGTAGCAACTATGTTGAATTAAAGATAAAAGGGAATAAAGTTCTTTAAATGTAAGTAGAAGATTCCTAAAATTCGTTTTATCTCAACTGACCCAAGGGATTAGATATTCTCCTGAAACTGACACTAGGCAAGTGGGGGTATATAGGGAAGGGGTTGTCCGTCCGTCTTTCCTGGGGCTACCCATCCCTTATCTGTTAATTTTCCTGAACTGACAGTCTTTGTGACATAATAAAGATGTGCAATTCCTATTTCCGAATTTACGTTCTTTGAGACTTCACTCATATACCAGCAGAAGGAGACAATTTTTGAAAGTACATCAAACAAATAATAGAATAGTCGAGCGTTCTGCAATGATTCCCGAATACTTGTGCTTTATCATCATACTTTTATTCGTTCCCTGTTAATACGAGATCGTTCATTTTGATGACCATCTGGTCATCATCTCGACTCGGAACAGGCAAGTGGGAGAGTGTGTAAATTTATCTCTTTATTCAAATACATTTCAAAGTAATTGGCCACATCCATGTCATGAACCATGATTTCATATGCTTGGATATCTAGTACCGGGCTTCAACGAGCTTTCTTAATTATTAAGAACAAAAGTTTTCACAATTTTCTTTGTTTCAAAATCAAAATTGGAGGAAAGAAACAGAAAAAAGAATAAGTAAGTTGTTGTAATGTTTACTCATTCTCTTAAAGAATAGTTAATTATTTTGTAACTTTGAACTTTTCGAATCTGATTTCGTACTTGTTTGGAACGGGCACAGGCCCATGCTAATGGGAATTAACATGTAAATCATTGAAACATTTAATAAAGTTTTAATAACTGAAGTATAAGCAGTAAATTTGATGAAGTAATCAACCAATAACCATAAAAGCAAGATAAAACTAGTTTTTGATATAGAAAAACAATGGGGGAGAAATTAACAATACTATCCATATTCAATAACTAGAAAATTTTTTCAAATTGTGTTCTTGTTGTTATATTACAGAAAGCTCTTAAGATGGAAAATTAACAAATAGATGACAATTCCAGAAATAGAAGAAAGGAATTCAACGAATACTATAATTCCATTGACAACTATTATGTGGGCTAAAAGAAGTAAAAAAAAAACACTTGATCAAATCATATGAAATTTAGTTAGGTAAGAAAAACAATGATTATAAATATTATATTTTTATTTTCCATACTTGGATTTTTAAACCACAAATTAAAATATGAATGAAGTCTTGATGTATTTTCACGAAAATCAGATTTTTTAATACAATTTAATCATAAAATTTAGTGACTTTCCTCTTGAAAATTCCTTTGAACTTTTCATACTTGCACTTTTTAATTCAAATTAAAATATGAATAGTGTTTAAAACATATAAGATTTAAAAACAATTTTAATACAATATGCAGGCACCAAAACAAAAAAAAAAGAGATATTTCCAATTATTGAGAAATTTCCCAAAACCCTTCAGAAAAGCAGTTTTTATTATCCCACCTGGCCTGGCCTTATCAAGGCTGAACTTTAACCATCGCTGTGCATCAATCTTGTTAAAACTATTTATACAAAGATTGATTGATTGCAATAGTTAATGGATAGTCGCTTTTGAAAATGTGTCGCAAGAAGTAATTTGTCAGCCAGCAGAAAACTGTTCTAAATTCAGCTGTATTACCAAATACAATAAGAATTTCTCTTGAACTGATGTTAAGAGCCGAACTCTGAAAATTTAACCAAATTACGTTCCAATTTCGAAGTTGCTTGTTCTTGTCATGTATTTCTCGAACCTGTCTCATTTACAAATCCTTTCATTGGTTTGTTACATTTGTTCAGAAATAAAAGTTGACCATTAAACAATATTCATTGGAAATTTTGTTTATCTAAAAACTTCCCTCATAGAATCTCAAATTGAAGCCCTTCCCATTTAACACTTCTCTAAAAGATCGTGTTTTTCAAATAATTCTTCAAGATATATTTGCTTATGGGAGGAAGGGTGGGGACATTGCTAAAGAAAACGCACATATTGAATTTTTGTTTTGGAATACATGTTTACACCTACAGACATCCTTAAACTGTAATTTCAAACAAGGAAAATGCTGGATATACATAGCATTTCCATGTTTTTCTTTTTATTAAGCAAAAAGGAATTTGAAAATAGGGTCGGTAGGTCGGCAGAAAGTTTTTTAAGCTAGCCGGGACGAATGTTCGGAGAGCTGTTGTCATAACCCCGGCTTGTGGATTTGAGACCTGAAGAGCAAGGATGTTGATATTTGGTATGTGAATTTCTTGTGATTAGAGCATTCCTCTGGTACCATACTTGCAGACATTTTGACCTTTACCTTGCCCTTAGGGCATTTAAAAAAATACTTTAACATTCCTCATGAGGGAGGAGGCTTTTAGTGGATGGGTGTTCATATTTGGTATGTGCCTTTCTTGTGACAAGCGCTTTCTGATTATAACCACCATGAAAAACAACAGATAATGGCATTTGGTACATTTACTCTCAAGTTAAAAATCTTCCCTATGAAACCTGAACCAATTGTATCAAAACTTAGCCTGAATCATTTCCAGGATAAACAGATTGTGGGTAATGATTACCCGACAAACAACATGGCTGTTGGTAACAAAAATATGACTGAAGGAAAAATTACTGGTTTTATGCCCCTTGATAAGTTGAGAGGCATTGTTTTGCCCATATGTTCTCAGTTGTTCTGGCTATTTCTCCTACAAATCGGATTGTATGAAGTTTTAATTTTGCAGATAATTTGAACATTGGTTGAAGATGTACATTTTAATATTGATTTTGGGGCATTTTTTTCTACCCGTCGCCTAACGCAATTGGGAAGGGAATATAGTATCTGGCGTGTCCGTTCTACCCACCTCTGGTGAAAAATTTCATTGAGGTTCATCTCCAATAAACTATATGTGGCACATCAGTCATCTTGTGTCAGTGGATGCGTATTAGAGAATGATGCTGCTTTAGATAATTGGGTCACTCTGACCCACATTCAATACCTCATTGACTGGGGTTAAATTTTGCATTAAGATTCATAATAAACAAAAGTGATAAAAATTCGAAATATATAGGAAAATCTACATGTGGCACATCACCATTGTATTAATTCATCATGGTCTATTCTGGACGTGTCAATTTGAATTTCGCAGCAGTTGTCGATTATTATACGGATGGGGAATAAGATCGGTATTATAGGAAATATGCATTAAACTCCAGTTTAGATTGAGATGGCTTAAGATGGTACGCTTATTGAAAAAGGAGTTAAAACTGTTACAATGGGAACAATCGGGCACAATAAATCGAGGATAACCGTTTGTTTGATGAGGGTATTAAGCTATTCTTCAGAGATATTGCGGTGTCCTATAGAGGGCTTCAATGCAGATCATGTCAGTTAAAAACCAAATTCCAGCTTCATTGCGACACTAAACATATGAAACGAATAGCTTCTTATTCATGTTCTATGCCTCTCTGTGAAATTTACAGTAAGCGCAGGACAGACATGAAAACACATCTTAGTAATATTAATAAACTTCAATCAGTTGTCAAAATGTAAAAGGGATCCAAGAAAACAGAATTCATGTTTTTTTTTTTTTTTTTGGATAGCGAGGTAGATTCCTACCATTCAGACATACAATTTTTCATCAACACCCACATCGGAAACCCCAACCATCACAATTCACATTTCAGATTAAATGACCGGATATTGTTCAACGTCTATTCAGCAATATAATTATATCAAGACGATAAAAAGTTTGTCAGTAAAGGTATGGAAATGGTCATGGAAGGGACTGCCACAGGAGAAATATGGCGATCTTGAAATAGGGCGGGAAATTTAGCCTTGTAGCTGATCAACTATGGACAACTCAAAAAAGTTTGCTACAAGGGTTTTTGAAACTGCAGGGAGCGTCAAATTTCTTCCAACACGTGGATCTGAGTTTAAATCCCATCCGAAAGATGGTTTGTGAATTTATTTATCGCTCACATTACATATAATGTTTAGAACAACCTTAGAGTAGGATACTAAATACTTTGCAATGCGAAGGAAAAATTTGTGCGTTAAAGGTTGTAACAGAGAGTTTAGAATTGTGCTTTTATAGGTTATTAAAAAAGATAACGCAATTCTCCTAGCATCTTTTTGTCATCCAGTCTCAAATTCACAAATCCTCAATTGACCAAAGGAACTTCTAATACAACCCGTATCCTCAACAAACAGCAACTACATGTTCCCTAACTTCAGATACCCATGTATCCATAGAAGAAACTGCCGATAGACAGCATGCCCTTTTTCCTTAGTGTGATCGCCAATGACAACAACTTCATCTAACATATCAATCTGGTGTTCCTGGATTACCGAAAACACTACTTCAACTACAACAATTTCAAAATCCCAAATTCAGCAATGAACAGAAAACAGTTATAAAACACTTTCCCTTTAGTCAACATATTCAAATTAGTATCAAATACAACGAATAAATCTAAATCTGTACATGCAAAATAAACTAGAAAACTGTGAGCAAAGCTCACTAATATACCCCCCCCCTCAGCTCATTGAATTTCACCAAGTGGTCTAGGAGGAGTTGTCGCCACAAAGTGTGTACCCGCTATGGCCTATGGCGGACGGAATAACGAACACACGGACGGACGAACTGACACCATGACCACTAAATACTGCAAAAGCCAATCTCAGAAACAGGGGCATAGCTCTTCCTACTTCAGATTTTCAACTCTGTCTTCTGCCATTTGAAATAAGCCCTGCCCTATTCTGCAGATACGGCACTTCTTTTATAATCTCATTATCAGTATTAAGTATTTTTTTTAACACTTCTTGAAATTTATCATTTGTGTAAATATTTGTCTTTAACTATAATTATATGTATATATAAATGATTATGAGTTTGTCGACATGGAATTGTTATTGTTTAGAGATTACTAAGATGTCGTCTGTTGGTAAACAATAATTGACAATAATATAAACAATGAATGAAATAAAAGAGACAACAGGAAACACCTACAATGGTTGAAAATTATAATTACATGCCACAATCTGCTAGGGAACTACACAGGAAAACAGAAATAAGACAAAAGACAAACGTAAACAACGATAGGAACTCGGGACAGTCGGACTTATTACCGGCACTAGCAGTCGAAATGAAGTCGAAAATCTGCCACCTGTGTTGGGACGACGATTCATGGAGATACCATTCGCTACCAAGAAATTACCAGCAAATTTTCAATCAAATATCAGTGCTATGTTTAAACAGAAAAGCTTTTTAAGATACGTTTTTCCAAACTGTATGTCATTCCCTGCCATGGTCACCTTTCCCGGATGCACCAGTTCATCACAAAATTATTTGACAGGTGAAAATAGGCCTTCAAATAAATCCACCGAGAAAACATATTCTGATTCTGTTGCTACAACTTAAAATTAAAGTACTCTTGCATGAGCAAAAGGGAATATACAAAAATAAAGGAATAACNAAACCTGTTGTAAAGCTTGTATATTGCAAAACAATTTCTTGAAAATAAACAAATTGCACCCACTCAAAATTGTCCCAAGTGCAACATTTGATGTTTAACAACTAACCTCTCAATTGATATTGTTAGCATTTGAATATTTGCTTTCTATTTCAGATAACAGAGACCCAAAGATCATTTTCCTAGAATACTGGAGTTGTCAAAGGCATTGTCCTTGATTAGAACCAGTATATCCTCTGTCCCAAGTGCAACACCTTTTTTAGTACCATATATTAAGCTTTAAAAATTTACAAAAAAATATTGCAAGATATTTCATTCTTTGTTTCTAATAAAAAAAACACCTTTTTAAGTAATTGAGGACATAACAAGAAGAAGTTTGAGTATTTATAATTAAAGAAGTAGTAAAATGGTTGATAGCTTACATATATTTTACTATTTTTAAGATAAATAAGTAAAAGTATTGCTTAAAATTGTATTTTTCCCAAGATATTGTTGTGTTAGCCATTTTATTTCCTAAGGAAAATGGAATAATAAAGCTACAAAAAATGTTCAGGTTGTATTTACTAACTACATTTAGATGTGTTGCACTTGGGACACATTTTCAATATATACTATGATGCTAAAGCTAGTGGTATGTTTTCAGACCTAAGATGAAGATCACCATACGGCTTCCATTTCGGAAGTCTGAAAGACTTCAGAGACAGTCGACATCAGAGCCACAGAAGAAAAAATCCACAGAAAGAGTACGTAAATGGAGGGAAAGTATTAAAAGTGACCCAAAGGAAAAGGCTAAATTACAGACTTATAGAAAAAGGAAAAAAGTTGAAAACAAAACTTATAATCAAAAACTGAAAACACTAAGAAAAACAAACAAAGATTTAGATGAGACCTTAAAAGCTAAGGAGAGAATAAGAAAACAGAAATACAGGAAAAGACTGGCTGATGCTAAGAAATTGGTTCAGGCCACTGAAGAAAGCGATAAAAATAAGAAGAACACATCACAGAAATGTGTGTCTCAAAGACAGAGGAAGATGCTTGAGAGGGCAAGAAAATCTCTCCCAGACAGTCCTAAATCTTGGGCACAAACAGTATCAAGTGTTATTGCCCAAGCAACACCACGACGCCTGTCTAAACTAATTGAGAATGATAGTGCAGACACTTCCGTAGCTGAGACCCTGAATATCAACAAAGTAGGGAGACCAAGAAAAGAAACTGAGAGTGCCAAGAAGCAACTAGCTTTTTCAGAAAGTTCAAACATGGTTTGGAAATCGAGCAGATCTTTAGCTAATTATAAACGAAGGAAGGCAAAACAAAACAGTTCCCTCAGAAAACCAGTGGAGTATAGGAAAAATTGGAAGGTAAAGATAGAGTCCTTTCTTGAAGATCATTCTCGTCAAATGCCCAACAAAAAGGACACAATATTGATTGAAGGAACACCTGTTGCAAAAAGACACCTGCTTTACTCCCAGAACATACTGTATGAAAAGTTTAAGGATGCTAATGCTTCGTTTAACAGATGTTTCAATACATTTAGATCGATGATACCTAGAAACTACAAGAAACTTAATGTAACTTGCCGTAGAGTATGTGTGTGCCTTAAGGATTACAACATTGATCAAAAAGTTGAGGGATTGAACACTCTTGCCAAAAAACTTAGAGTCAAAGACATACAGACAACTCCAAGAAAACTGTCAGAAATCTCTATTTGTCAAATTGGAGCAAAGGGTATTCCAGAGCAAAAATGTCTAGACAGAGAGTGTGAGCATTGCGGCATTGATAGAATCCTAAACTGGTATGAGCCTCTAAGGACCAGTTGTGATGAAGCTGATAAAGCAGAACATGTCACATACCACCAATGGGACACTACAAATGAAACCTATGTAGGAAAAGATGGAAAAAAGAAGAAGACCAAAAGATGGATACAGAAGAGAGTGACAATCACTCCAAATGATTTGATAAAGGAATTGGCAGAATCAATGATAGACTTCACTCATCACTTATTTAGAAGTGATTACCAACATAGAGTCCAAAAGGAAATCATTGCAAACCTTCCAATTGATCACAGCCTTGTAATAATGGACTTTTCAGAAAATGCTAATCTTCAACCTCAGGACGAAATTGAGTCAGCACATTTCACACAGAAGCAAATAACTGTCCATCCAATATATATAGTAAGGCATGGCAAAGATAGTACCATAGAAAACCCTAAGATCATAAAGGAATCTCTTGTAGNAAAATCGGAGCACGAAAACAGCCATCAAAGTGTAACAAAAACCAACACCAGCATCAGCATGTTTCTTGTTGTACTTTCAAGATAATAAATACTATTGCTAAGTTGAAAAGAAGTTTTCCTTTTACCGGCCCAATTAAGGTTAAAGTGTTATGAACAACTCCTACCAAAAGGTACAAAAGGGATGGCCAAGACAGGTTTTATACAGTGTTGCAGATGGGACGGAAAATATACCAACTATTATATGTGACGAGGAGAAACTGAAAATAATGATGGAGGGATCGTCAGTTATGTTAAGAAACAATATTTTCAGGGATGATACCATAATTGTTACCAAAACTACAAAAACATCATGGTTTTCTTAAAAGGAAAAATAATTATGGTTATCTAATATTTAAGATTGAAGACCTATGTATATTTTTCATTATCCTTCTTCTATTATTCCAATCTAGTTTTTATGATCTTTGACGAAAATTTCGGACGGACAAGGGTAAAACTTAATGCCTACGTCGCCTAAGGACGGGGGCATAAAAGTAATAAATGCGGAAGAGACTACCGGAGAAACGAGTTTTGATTGAAATTGGGAACGGGGAGAAATCCGGAGGGGCAGAACAGTAAGTCATCTAAACGACTTTCATTGAGAAAAAATGAAGAAGGGGTCTTTATTCTGCATGAAGCTTTGTGTTTCTTTAGTTTTGCTACAATGGTTCACACTTGGGCTTTCCGTATTTGGACCTGACAACTCAGCATTAACACCTTTGGACGTGCACGGCAGCTCTATAGCCGGAACCACTTAAAAATGACTCTGGTGCCGGCATGGCCTCTTTGCACCATCTTCTTGCGTTAAAATAATTCCAATATTTGCGCATAGGGAATCAAAAGAAACTTATTTAATATGAAATCAGAGTTATCTGAAGTGAACTCCACATTACAAAATAGAAGAATTATCGGACCCGCTAAATGTACATTCCACATTTGTGTTTCTGGCGACCATCAGATTTACATTTCCGATTAACACAGCTTCGCAATTGTAATATACCACGATATTTTTCCCACATAAAGTTCAAGTTTAAATGCATTTGACAGAACCGATAAAATGATACATGTGTATTGTGTTTATCCAGCCAGTGTGATATCTAAGGAGGCGTACGATTTCAGTGTAATGCAGTTCAGTAACACTGCCTTCTATAACTGGCACGCGTAAAACTTAAGATTGATTGATTATTTGGAGTTTCATGTCCAGTGAGCAATGGACGAGAACAATTTAATCAACTCAACTAATTAAAGGTAAAAGAAGAAATAAAGGTGGAAGGGAAAACCGGGTCAACGAGTTTTGATTGCCACCGGAAAAGAGGAAAAATGGGTAGGGGCAGGAAATTTAGCTTTCTATACGAGACTCAGTGACTGCTCTTCTTAGAAAATATAGAAGGGGTCTTTATATTGGATGGCGTTTCTCCACACAGTCCGGCTACTATGGTTCACGGCCAGGTTTTTCGTATAATGACCTGGCTATCTCGCATAGACAGGGCATTCCCCTATCCACCAGCTGGGGACGCGCCCTGCAGCTCTATATGAGCCCCCTGAAAACCGATTAAGGTGACGGGTGGAAAACTTAAGATCACACCTTTAATGCAGGATTGAGGAGAAAAAAATACGCCTTGACAGAAAGGATGATGAAAATAAAGTTTTAGAGAATATAATTTCAGAGGAAGTGGATGCCAATACAAATGAACCGTTTGATTTCCCACAATTAAAAGGGGGCAGGAGGGTTTAAACTTTTAAGTAGTTCCCAGAATTGAAGACAGCTTAAAATTATTGAATGTCGGTGGACTGGTAGAGTTACAAAAGAATGTCAATGCACAATCTATAATTAATATTAGGCCATTCAGAAAAATACGGCAACTATTTCCCAGAAATATGAAGAAAGTGAAATTTACTTAAACTAAATGTACTGGTTGTGAACAAGAATATCATTTAGTAATACTTGATTTGTGGAAACATGTAGAAGAATGCATTAGACAAGACGCACAATTAGATGTGCCCTTGGATCTTTAATTGTCTGGGGCATGAAATGATTTTTCAATTCCATTTCCTGTGATTGATTGATTGATTGAATATTGTTTAACGTCTATTCAGCAATATTTCAGCTATATCATGACGAGAACAAGTTTGTTAATAAATAATACTTTGGGGTATGGAAAGGGCCATGGGACGGGAAATCTTACTGCCACTGGAAAAGTAGGGTGAAATCGTGAAGGGCGGGGAATTTAGCCTTGTAGCCGATCACCTACGGACCACTCCAAAAGAGCTTGCTTCAAGGGTTCTTTAACGTGGAGGAAGCGTTGCGTTTCTTCCAACACGTGGACCTGAATTTTCATCCCATCCGAAAGATGGGTTGTGTATTTATCAACCCCGCACAACCACGGAATGGGTCCTATTTCTATATCCCGGGACCCTCGGGACCAGCCTCCGTTTAGGAGGGGTCACACCCCGCAAGCCGGAGATACTAGGTCCTATTTCTATATCCCGGGGTTCCCTCTGGGTCCTCTGTTAGGAAGAGACATACTCCAAGCTCAGAGGATGCTGCGGGCCTATTCATAAGCCGGGACCGCGCACGGCTGCATTTCTTGTGACATAGGGTCCTATGTTAAACTATGTCAGTAGTTAACTATGGGGAAAAGCCGTAGGTTTTCAAAAATCGTTT
>MJUU01004143.1:3360-15372 GCA_002080025.1 Modiolus philippinarum
CGGACGTCGATCCTCATTGCACATAAATGTTTGTAATGGTGGGGGTGGGGTGGGGCTTTTGATGCTACTTATATTGAGACTTTTGTGTTAGGAATGTCTGGTACCGGTTCCTGTGTGTTCTAATTTGTGTGTGTGTGTGTGTATGTGTGTGTGTGTTATAACATCTTTAACGGCTGTTTTACTGTTTTAGGGAGTAAGACCACAATGTGGTTCATTCTGCATGTGTAATGAAAAGTTATGTAATAAAATCTGACAAATATTAAATGTCAATATCTAATCGACAAGGGTGTAATCAATGCACACTTCTTCTTGCTCTTACTGAATGGTTCTTAGAACGCTGATTGATTCCCAAATGTATCTCATTATTATACAATTAGAAATATATAGTGACAATGCGACTGACAATTGTTAACTGTCACAATGCTCATTTGTTTGTGATGGATAAAAAATTACTGTAACAACGCTAAAAGGGTTGGTCAGTCAGTGGTAACAAATGACAAAACACCGAGATTATTGTAAATTTAGTTCTGCATATGCGCATTTCGACAACTTATGTCTCATCAGTGCAGATCAAATCAAACATTTGGAAATCCATGAACCGAAATATATCTTAATGCTGATAAAGAACAAATTGCCAATAAGATCTAAATAGGAAAGCCAAAATCAGCTAAGGACAGTGCTATGCAAGAGGGATATAAATTTAGATATTGCAAATTTTCAACTTAATAATGAAATAATAAAAAAAAAAACATCTATAAACAAAGCAACAACACCAAAATTCCCGACGTACTGGATCCGACAGGATACACACTTTGTGAGAAGAATATAATCAAACAAAAGACGAAAGTGAACAGTACACAAATAATACAGTTAATATTTCAGCCCCTGTATTATTTGTGTACTGTTCACTTTCGTCTTTTGTTTGAAATAATAAATATATAGGTTTGCCCGCCTAATAATCTATAAAATTACACAACAAACAACAAAAATGAATTTTTTGTTCGTGACTGATTTCGGAGTAAAAGAAATTCAAACTGATAATTTGTGAAAAGAAAATTTATGAAGGCATTCGTTGCTTCTCTAAGAACATAAAAAAATAAGCATTTTTCGACAAAATCCGGCCATGCTTGAGTGCAAAGCTTTTTCACTTGTTTGACTATGCTTTAGAAGACCAAGTTATGAAACTTCATAATAAGCTGAGGACTTATCGGCTTTACATAATGAACATTATAAACCTTGTGCTAATTTAAAGGACAGCGAAAGACAACTACAGATTTTGCAAAATTGTCAAAATTTTACAGAAATATATGTACAGTTTTTAATGATAAGTTTTCACTGATAAAGTAGTTCTGAAGATAAAATCAACACAGTCCATCTCCAAAGTAAATCAGTAAAGGCATTCATTCAAGTTTCCTGCTAAATTACACTTGTTTTAAAGCTAAATGATATTCGAGCTTCGGATCGATTTGATACTTTTTTGAAAATTCGATTTGAAAACAACTTTACAAGTTAACATCCAGAATATTATTACAGTTGCTTATTATTTGATAGAATTTCAATATTATCTCTTTCCACATCATTTTACATGTTAATGCAAACATTTCTCAAGAGGTTCTTATAGATACTCTAAAGACCAGTCTAACGACTAGCATATTTTTCAAAAAAAAAAAAAATTTCTAGTTGATATATATTGAAGTCAAATTCTTCGGTGAATTTCGCAAACAGTTCTTCAATAAATTTTGCACACACTGCAACACAAAAAATATATAGGAGATATTCGTGTGCGGACGTTTATGTCGGTTATATCTTGCTCTTAAGACTATGAAGTACCCGAGTACTTTGATTTTACTTAATACTAGGATAATCATGTCTAAAGTGTCTGCAACCTTCCGACAGCAATTGGTTTTGAGTTGCTACCGGACACTATCGCAATTGAAGGGAGGTTTGGCTAGCCATAAAACCGGTTCAACCCACCATTTCTTTCGAAACGCTTGTACCAAGTCAGGACCATTGCGGTCGACAATCTTTTCCGGTAGTTTCCACCTGATTTGTCTTTTTGTCTTATGAATTTCGACTCTTAACAACTCTGGTATTTTTTATATTAATAAAGCTTAGATATTTCAGAGGCAGGACTGCATGAAACAATTCGTGCGTTTCTTCTGATGTTCACTATATATTAATTTAATCATATTTGTTAAGGCAGAGCCATGTATGTCTCTGGTTAAGAATATAATTTAGAATTAGAATTTAATTGTCAGTTAACTTTTATTGACGTTTGTTGCGCAACCCATTCGGACATTAAGAAAAGTTAATTTATACCACATTTTCGATTTTTGATATTTTATTACATATATTTTGGAAATGGCAAAAATTGGAAATTCCAATATAACAGTTGGATAGCTGAAAAATTAATGTTAATTTACCGAAGGTAAGAGACAAGTAATTTTCAACTGTATAAAGAAATAAAACACTGAATACTTTTTATATCGAATCAGCACTTTCTCGGACACTCGATTTCAAGCTCAATTTCCCACAGTTATATCTCACAAAATTGGCACTTTTATACCGGCCCAGCCCGGACACACATTTCTCAGTATGAAATTAGTCAATTAGAGGACGTAATTACTTAAATATTTTCAGTGGGAGCTGTCATTTGAAAATTTTGAATTGTTCTTGTTATAAATAAAAACTGAACATAACTTAATGACCGAACTTTCAGAACGACATTTAGAAATTGTCCGATAATTTCTTCTAATATTACTTAATTCAAGTTAAATTTAATGAGACTTTTATATATAAGTTTGAACGTGTAGCAGTTTGAAAGTTTTATTTAATACTGCAAAGAAAAACAGACATGAGAGGTTTATTTTGTTTGATTTTCGTACCAATTTTATTGTCAGTCGGTAAGTTATTTTAATAGACATTTTTGTTCATGGAGAATAACAGATTTTTATGCAAGGAGACGGATTAACATAAGCTCTTCTAGCTTGTTTCCGAATCCTAATTAGTGTTATTGTAATTGATTGTGTATTCTATGTATGTTATGAATTTGATAAACTATGATAAATTAAAATTAACAGATTTTTAATATCTCTGTATCTCTCTGAATTGTTATAGTAGCTCATTTTGATTATTTTCATATCAAGAAAACAGTTGACGTTTTTAGACAATTGTATAAAAAATTGTTGTTGTGCCCTCATAGAAGATAAAATATATAAGCGTTGTTTTAAATTTGTATTTAAAATTATTTTTGAACTTGTAGCTAGAATTAATAGATTTTTTCTTTTTTTTTTCTCATTATTTGTTTTTATAATTTTAAAGTATTAGTATTATAGTATTAGTTGATCTTTAGTTTTAAAACTATATTAGAAAAACGCAACAAACACTTTGTATCAAACGACAACATGTACTAGTATATGTCACTGAGTTAGTAGCCTACCTGTATTGGGTTTTATTCGCATGTTTATTATACTGTAGGGAAACGGGAAAGAGAAAGGGGATGTTTGGGTACCAATAAACCTGTTTAATGATGAATAAAAGGATATGGAGCAAATGCACATGAGACAAAGTCTCTACAAATACATGGTAAAAAGCCAAGCAAAGGAACAACGCTTTTATTGTTGTTCTTCATCTTGAAGTCACCATGAGGCCTTCAACAATGAGCTTTGCTCATACCTCACAGTAAGTTTAACCCTACCACTGGCTTTTCCTAGTGCCGGTACCAAGTCCGGCTATCCCGATTTCCTATCGTTATTTATGTTTGTATCTTGTTTTCATTATTGTTTTTCTAGTCCAGTTCGCTTGTAAATTGTGGCATGTGATTGTAGTTCCCGGTCATTGTAGGTGTTTACTGTTATCCTGTTTTTGTAATATAAATTGCCGTCATTATTCATAAATTACTTGAATACTGTAGTGTTGTCACTTTTGGTAAAATGATTTTCAAAATGAATTGGTTTCAATATGATACTGAAAGAAAACAATGAGCTGAACTCAAAACTAATACCTAAGCACACGTAATAGGCATTTAACATCTTTCAAAACTGAAAAAAAACATGCAGACTACCAGATGAGCTTTGTATTGCCTATTGCTTATAAAGATCCACAAGCAAAAAATCACATGTTCAATAAAATTGTGAATATTTTTTTTTTATATCTTTAATTAAGATACTTCAATCTTTAGACACGCTCGATATTAGGATCAGAGGTCCAAATGCTTTTTGAACTAGCCTTCTGAAAACTTTGGAAAACTTCTAAATTTTGAGCATTCTGGTTTAACAAAATTACATGTCTTCAAAATTATTATTATTTAAGCAGCATTATTTTTACAATCTGTCGATTTTTTTTTTTTGTCGGAGAAGTGTTTAGTTCGATCCCTAGATTTTTTTTTTAAAACAAAATGCATTTCGGGGTAAACTACTCTGAAACCCTATGTAGCGCAAGATGATTTCCGAATGGGCTTTGAAAAATCATCATCTATGAAATATTATCAAAAGGGAATTTCAACGTTATTTTCTCCTAGGTCTTGTGACAAATATTCTTAATCAACATTTGTAGGCTGCACTTAATATTCTGTAGTATGTTACCATATAGGAAATTTGTTTATCTGAGTTTATAAAGAAATCTTCGAGTATTTCACAAATACGATACAGTGAGACGGACAGGCTATATGATATAATGCCCCTTGTTGGATATGATGTTAAGTAATAACCAAAACATTGTATAAGTTTGATTACAATTTTAGTCTTGATAAGTCTCAAAGCTTTTGTGAAGATTTCATTTTTTTCAATCGTACTTTTTTCCTTTTCTTTATTATACTGTGTTGCTTCAAAATATGGTAAATGTTTGTTCTGCTATAGAATTTCTGGTTCTGCTATGGACAAGAGACAAATGCTATTATCAAAATGCTTTGTAAAATGACTGCTTGTTTTTAGGCATTTTATAAAAAGACCAACCACTTTAGGCATTTTATAAAATGACTGAAATTTAAGGCACTTTTCAAATGTCTAATTTCAGAAAATTCAAAAGTTTGAAATCGAATGAAAACAAGCTATCTACTAATTTGAAGTGTACTTATACCTTTTTTGAAATGACAACTATTTTACTGCATTATAATTGATGAAAATGTTAAACCTTGAGTGCTAAAATATAAATTTCCCTAGGTCAAAAGTTTTCAGTTAATTATTGACATTTGCATAATCAAAGAACCAAATCGGTGACAACAGTGAACTCGAAATTCACATCAGGACATGCGTGTTGTTACTTGATATGGTGTGTATAAGATGCCTCAATGCTATTCTTTAAGATTTTGGTCATATCGGAGCAAGCATACCAATATTATGTAGTTTTATAACTTCAGTTTAAATTGTGAAGGAGTCCTTTTTTGTATCATTGTTAATGCTTTGTTTTGGGGTAGTTTTAACCTGGAGATGGGATGTTGTCTCCCTTAAAGTTTTCTTAACCTTTATAAGTATATCAAGTTTACATGTTCAAGTAAGGATCAACTGATCTAATTTTCAGGCTATG
This sequence comes from Modiolus philippinarum, assembly GCA_002080025.1. Classification (NCBI taxonomy): domain Eukaryota; kingdom Metazoa; phylum Mollusca; class Bivalvia; order Mytilida; family Modiolidae; genus Modiolus; species Modiolus philippinarum. The sequence continues at coordinate 8,884 of MJUU01004143.1, forward strand.
TCAGATTACTTAAATTAGTAAATTTTGACATAATGGTGAATCTCTAGCCTTCTACTACTTTGTTATAAGAATTTTTGATGTAGCCACGCTATTTTTCTTAATCAATTCAACAGCTGAGCTTTATGTGATAGTAAATTTTATCTAAGCGCACCAAGAGTTTAGAGGGAACGCCAGTTTTTAAAATTAGTCCTTTGAGACATTAGATGCTCATCATTTTGTGTATATGTCTATATAGTGTAGATAAGTTTACAACATAACGCATCTTAATGAGCGAAAGGATGTTATATTCATCATGTAAGAGGGGGGTGACACGGTTTTTGGAAATGGGAAAAAGGGGTAAAAAATTTCGGGAAATGGGAAAAATGATGAAAAAAATTAGGGAAGTGGGAAATCACAAAAATGTGGGAAATGGGAAATTTAAGTACCTTAAAAAATAAATATAGATTAAAAAATCAAAAGTGGTTGCTTGGTTCTTATAATTTGAGTTGTAAAATCAAGTTTCTGTTAAGCTTTTCCAGACTTCAATTAGTGGATATTGTATTAGTGGATTGAACTGAAGGAAATTAAATTTAAATTATTCTCACGGAATGAACAATGAAGAAATGCAGAGAGAGTCGCTCGATAAACATAGCAATGATGACAATGAAGGACCATGAACATGAGTCTATTGTCCCCATGGTAAATCTTTCCGAATCATCTGTTTGTAGACAACGGTGGATGACTTCCTTCATATTAAAAAGTCTATTTGCTTTGTCACATTTTATTCACTATCATTGACTTGAATGAGCAGTGACATTAACCTAAAAAGTCATGTAAATGTGTCTCATCTTCATGGCATCTTCTTGTTTATCTTGAATTGATCAGCTCTTGGACAGAGTAAACTGACCGTTAATAAGTATAATCATGTATCCCCCAACTTTCTGTCATGCTTGTCTGTCTTTTCATCACAAAGTTTTTCAGCACAACTCGACTGATACTACTCAGCAGAACTTAATGATGTAGCATGCACCACATGTAGTTGTTCATATTACTGACGTTTTATCATATAACTGACATTTTGACCAAACATGACATGAAAGATGTATGGAAACTCCTTTACAAAAAGCACTAATGTAAGTCATTCCGATCCTTTTTAAATATGGCCACCAGTGCATAGAATAGTTTAACATTGGACCCGGTTGGAAAACACCATAAGCTCATCTGGCTATATCCAGGGTGAGTTTTTGCAATCACTTTTCGTATGTTGTCCATCCAAACTTTTCGTTCAAAGATCTTCGTCTGTGAAACTGTTGGGCAAATTGAAACCAGTTTAGGTGATCCCTAGCAAAATATTGTTTAGGTCCTCGCTATTACCAAGATGACCACCAGCGGGAAAAATAATTTTAACATTGGACTCTATGCGAAAACTCATTTAAATACCTTCTCCTCTGAAATTAATGAGCCAATGGGAAATAGTCCTCGGGTAGTCCCCTGCAAAAAAAAGATGTTTTTTTTATGTCCGCGCTTTATCCAGACTGGCCATCTTCGTGCAACATACTAGTAGTTTTAACATTGGACCCTATGGGAAAACACATTCCAATATCTCCTCCTCTGAAACTGCTGAGCCAATTAGAATCAAACTTTGCCACAATAGTCTTTAGTAAATTCAACAAAACTTTACAGGAATAATGTATGGAAGGTTTAAAAAAACTCATTTCTCTGTGATCCAACAAAAAAGATGATTTAAAGCGAGGTACATAGTTTAACCTTACACAAAATGAGAAAAACAAACATTATTTTATCAGCTGCTATAAAATGTTTCAAGTACATTTGACCAATACGCATGATACGTACTGGAATGATGTATAGATGGTTTCTTTGCAATGATTGCTCATATTAGTCTTTCAGACAAAAAGACAAGGTTGACAGCATGGACTATTAATTTAACATTTTAGCATATGAAAAAATCATATTTTGATTATTTCCACTGAAAACTTACTGAAGCAAATTCAACCATAATTTACAAGAATAATGCATGACAACCCCCCTTGATAACAAATATCGCATAGTGCCCATAGTGGTCCAGTAGATTGTGATTTCTACCATAAAACTTGTGCATTGATGACTTCAAGTTATTGGTAACATACCCTTGATTAGGTAACCTATTTGTGAACGACCAGGCTCTATCAAGGAAGTTACTGTATGGACCATATGCCCTTGAGTAGCGAATAAGTTTGGAGAAATAAGCTCTATGTGCTGTTTGAATGTTGCTGCAAAGAACTGGAAGTTGACTATTGGAAAAGTGAAGTAATCGCATTTGTAATAGAGCCTAAGTTGACATTTGTTGTCAATTTCCAGATGATGGTCAGGGAAAAAGGCCAATGTGTAAGTGTTGTGGTATCTTTAACTTTTGAGTTCTTTTGTTAGATAAGTTCATGGAAATCACCAAACCTGGGGTTGTTTAGAGACAAAGTATTATCTATATAATGGAGGCTATAATAAAATGATTGGGCTTATTTTTTACCTTTGTTTGAAAAAACCCCTTCAATTTTTCAGCCTTTTTGAAAAAATTCAGCTGAAAGAGATTCACAGTTTATGCATTCCCATTAGAATTTCTTTAGTCTGTTAAAAACAAGTCCCCGAAACTTAGAAATATATTGTGGATTACAAACTCTAACATTTAATCACTTCTTCCTATATTTTTTCTACTTTTATCTCAGTTCGCCTTTCGTTTTGGAGAAACATCTATGAATTAAATCTTTCAGCCGAGATATCAGTTGTTCATGAGAAATGGTAGTATATTAGTACAGAGAAGTCAAAAGTTTGAAAGCAATTACAGTGTGAAAATGGTCTTGAGTTCAAGATGTCAAGTACATTTTGTTAGTTCCTCTTTTTGGAAAGCAAGTATCAAAATATATTTGAAGACCCTCTTTTACAGCTGTCAAGATGGTTAACAGCTCAGGAAAAGGTTTTGTAGAAAATTTTGTAGATGTTGCGGTTTACCATAATTTGTATAGGCATTAGTTTAATTTTTCTATCCAGTACAAAGAGTGGAGATTATTGTCTTCATCCTTGGCCGAAATCCCAAAAGGAAAGCAAAATAAATTTATGTCCTTAGACAGCGTAGTAGCTGTGTAGGATGGATTGCCCTAAAAATTACCAATTCCAAAATCTTTCACTGTAATTATTTTTACAGATAAAAATGATGTTATTGGGGGCCTTATCTGCAGGAGCAACGGGATATTCGTCATGAACGGAGGGCAAAATGTCAGCCTTTATGAAAATTGGTGTTGATTTAGCTCTCATTGACCCTTGTAGCTGATCGATTCGTTTTGGGATCATAGACCTCACAACCTTATCCCATCAAAAAGAGCACCAAGGTCTCATTAAAATTCACACTCAATCTATTTTCTGGCATAGTCGTACGCAGCATCAATAAGATTTTTAAAATTTTGTCCCCAGTTGATGTATTGTGGTGCACGGAATTTATGTCATTTTGTAAGGATATTTACTATGATAGAGAAACTTAAAATTTATAGAACGCGCGGGCAAATAAAATTGTCGATGTTATTGGTGTTTAGAACTGTAAAAATCTGGGAATTGGGAAGGAAGACCCCCTGTGTCATCCCCCTTATGTAAAGAATCTGTATTTACTGGCTTAAATACATGAAGCTTTAAACAGTGATTACACATATAAGTAAAAATAAATTACTATAAGGGTGACCCCTGACAAGTGTTAATATAGCTTATGAAAAAGAAAGGAAATTGGGTAAATGTCAAGGATACAACATCCAATCTCCAGATTAAAACGACCCAAAAACAAAGCATCTAGGGGTTGCTGTCATACAAAAGAAATTAAGTTTTAAAAGAACAAGCATTTGTTGTGGTAGAAAAAGAACCATGAGTGCAGCATGTAAAAGAAAAACTTTAAAATTGTTAATTCTGTTGAACATGCCAATCAATAATCATTCAAAGCAAATGATGTTGATTTCTAGACGGAATTTATTTTTCCAACAGTCGTCTTGACCCCAATAAGTTAACTTTTTGGAAGCCTTGTTTGATATTCCCAAATGATTATGAAAATGTTTAGATATGTGTTGAAATGTAAAAAGATTATATGGTGTTCTTATCTGGAGAGCATTTCCCATTAACTTTTTACTTTCTGTAATCTTGTTGTTCTGACCTTTTGATATTATAGTGTCCAAATCTCACGATTTTATTATGCCAAGTTTTCTTACAGCCGACTCGACGAGCAACCTGTGATTGTTTATATGTTGTGATAGTCTTCCTGTCGTAATAACAAGCAGGTCTTTTTGGTAGATAAGGGATGGTACCGAATTTAAAAAGAACACTTTGCTAGTTAATTCAGTTTGTTGACGATCCCGCTTTCATGGGATTTTTCAAACCGTGTTTTTTACAGTGTTTTTGTTAGACATCTAGCTATACATTCCATCCAAACTAGGGACCGTCTTGAAATTAACATGTTAAAATTGTTGAAGGCCTAATGGAAACTTCAAGATGAAAATCAACAATAAAGCATTGTTAATATGTATTTATAGCCTTTGTCTCAGGTGCATTTACTCCATGTTCTTTCAATTTTTCTGGAAAAAGAAAATTTGGACATTGTAAACTTTTGGTAAAAAGGTTTTGAAACAGAGGTGCCGTACAAAGTTGCGAGGGAAAATTTTCTTGCCGATGACTGTCAATTACTTGTATTACAGGCTATCTCTTTCTTTCAAAATACGACTTGGCGAAATAACCGAAAGTGTGTCGTGCACCCTTTAATTATTTCACCCCAGACAACGCTGGATCACATGTTGTTATTTTAATTTTCTTCTGATTATTATTATGTGACCCAGACGTAGCATTTCCAAGATTCCCTCCATTTTACGTTGAAAAATTGAGGATTCAATAGCTATGGAAAAGCTTTGCAGAATTTGTTCATATTTTGAAAAATGTTCAGTAATATGTGAGGAAAGAATTTTAACGAAAAAAAAATGTCAAAATGGCTGCCATTTCAAAGATGGCCAAAAAATTTCAACGTTGCCGATTTCGACGAAATTTATTTCTGGGTAGATTTCGAGGCTACCAATGAGATGGAATTATCGAATTAGTTGTCTGGGGTGACATCGGCTACTGATTACAATTGAAAATCTTGTTATATTTATTATTTAAGCAAAAGCTACGATCTTAACATGTATACGTATTTGAATTTCAGCTAACGGAATTTGCGACGGAGATTGGAAATCCTTCAGAGATTCATGTTACCTGTTTGTGGATACGTTTTTAAAGTGGTATGAGGCTAAGGTAAAAATCAAATAACAAAATACCGAGGTTACTTCAAATTTAGGTTCTGCATATGCGCATTTCGACAACTTATGTCTCTTCAGTGGAGATAAAATCAAAATATTTGGAAGTCCATAAACCGAAACAGGTGTAAAACTGATAGAGAACAAATAACCAATAAGATCTAAATAGAAAAGCCAAAATAAGCTAAGGACAGAGCTATGCAAGAGCAAGAGGGAGATACTCCTTAGTTTTAAACAAAGTTTACGAAAATTTAGATATTGCATGTTTCCAAATAAATTCAGTTTTAGGGCCAGCACCAAAGTATTGGCTACTGGGTTGGTGAATACCCTTGAGGACTAACAGTCCACCAGCAGTGGCATCGACCCAGTGGTAACAAATAACAAAATACCGAGGTTACTGTGAAAAAAAGGTCTGGTAAAATATTGTTGTGTCTTATATGCAAATATATTCAAATTACAGGAAACAAGGAAATACTATCAAAGTTTCCGTTGATTAAGCTGTTCTATGTATATGAAAAAGAAAGGAAATTGGATAAATGTCAATGAGATAACATCCCATCTCCAGGTTAAAACGACCAAACACAAAGCGTACAGTCTTCAACACAGTGAGGAACCTCACACCATATAGCAAACCTTAAATGGCCCTAAAAGTAAAAAGTGAATAAATCAATGGAAACAAACCATATCCAGAGACATATAATTAATTAATTATATGTCTCTGCCACATCTAATACCCCGAATATCAAGAAACTAAAATTTTATTGATTTGTTGACTGATTCAGATCTGTTCCCGAGTTAGCGTAAATGACAAAATACTAAAAAGTAACTGTTAATTTATTTTCTGCATACTGGTATGTACATTTCGACAACTTATATCTCATTAATTGACACTTGTTTTCAACTGTCTGTTTTGGTATATGCACAGAAAAGATATAACTTCCCGGAATGGCCATCTACAGAAACTTAATTTACAGTAATGTCGTTATTTAGATATCTAACAGACCGTTGCTCTATAATTATCTGTAGCCTTATGTCCTCGAATTAGAAAAACGTACATTTTGTATATTAGTACAGTAATTTATATGAAAATCAAAATATTTTACAATAGGCGTGGTGCATATCAAATTTTACTTTCAGAAGTTTTGGACTTGTCTAAATATTTGTTCATAAGGGGACGACCATTTGATTTTTTTGGGGCCGG